>JADRCD010219929.1:2673-31115 GCA_019843815.1 Montemys delectorum
TGTGTGTGTGTGTGTGTGTGTGTGTGTGTGTGTGTATGCGTGTACGTACGTGTGTTCATGCTGGGGTGCATGTGTGTGAATGTGTGTGTACCCATGCTGGGGTGCATGTGTATGCATCTGCAGGAGAAGCATCAGAAGGTATCTTAGATACCTTAGATATTGTTAGCATTTTGTCTAGGCTCCGCCCCACAGTTATCCGGCAACAGCCAGGTGTGCCTGACTCACTATAAAGGGCTGCTGGCCCCTACTCTCTCTCTTGTTCTCTTGCTTTCTTGCTCTGCCCGTTGCTCCTGTGCCTCCCTGTGTCCTCACTCCCTCCTCTTGTCTCTCTCAATGTGCTCATGGCCGGCCTCTACTCCTATACTTTCTCTCTCTGCCTTTCTCTGTCTCTACTCCCCTCCCCATGCCCAGAATAAACTCTATTCTATACTATACCATCATGTGGCTGGTCCCTCAGGGGGAAGGGAACCTCAGCATGGGACCACAGAGACACCCCCTTCCCCTACACCCGACTACCCCTCCACTAAGCATATTCCTTCTCTCCTTATCTTTTTATGAAGCCCAACAGATATCATTAGATTCCCTAGATTCCTTAGATATCTTACATACCATTCCTCAGGAATGATAGGGCCTCTCACGGAATGTAGGGCTCAGTGATTCAGCTAGTGAACCCCAAGGATTCTTCTGTCTCTGTCCGCTCAGTACTAGGAGGCCAAGCCCGTGCCATCGTGCCAGACTCTTTATGTGTGTTGGGGATTGAGCTCAGGCCCTCAGTCTTATGCAGAAAGCACTCTGCCGACTGAGCTGTGTCTCCAGACCCAGATGAACTTCCTGTCTTATGTAAAAGCAGCAGTCAGGCTTATACGGCCGGCCAGCTATCCTTTAGGAAAATCAGGGGTGTCTACAGCCTCAGTTGCATGACAACAGTACACTTGCAAAAAATGCAATGCATGTCACAAATGGGAACTACAGGTGATACTGTTTACAGAGTCAACTGAGATGGAATCCTACAAAACTCAAGCATCATTTAGACAGAGAATAAAAATGTTCAAAAAAAAAAAAAAACTTTGACATGTGTCTCTTTTTTGTATTAACTTAAAAAAAAATCCTATGTGTAATTTATACCAGTATTCCTCAGCTTCATTTACTCACATGTCAGGATCAGGTTAGACACACTTGGCTTGTTGCCACCATCTTGGATACCGCAGGGCAGTTTAACACACACCTGTATCAAACGTGTAATATGGACAAGATGCACGTGGGATAATTAAGAAAGGGAGGAGCTTAAAGAAGGCTGAAGTTGTCAGATTGAAGAATTCATCAAGGAATGTAGAATGGAGCTTAAAATTAGGATGGGAGCAAGGGGAAGTGGGATAGGCTAGTCCTACACAGAATGGTCCCCAGGATCCCAGGAGAGAAGGCGCTAAGAGGAGGAGACATCACTGTCCACAGTAAAGGGGACTAGCGTCAGGAGTCCCATCCGGGTGTCTGACGGCTGCACAGCGCTCTGTTATACTCACTGCCTTTGTGCATCTTGCCTCCTTGGATGTGGTTTCCATGCCCCAGGCTTTCTCGCAGCACCCCCAACAGCAAGAGAAAAAGAAAGGCTGTGTTGACCTGTAATGATAAAATGCTGATTGTCTGTAACCAAAACTTTAAAGTTTCATATTTGTTCTACCTACCAAAGCTTTTGCTTTTGCATTCAACAGTATTTTATAAGGGAGTCTGAGAGGGGAAATGTGCGTGTTCATGTGCGTGTGCGTGTGCGTGTGCGTGTGTGTGTGTGTGTGTGTGTGTGTGTGTGCATGCGCACGTTCACATGCACAAAGAAAATTTCCTCACAAAACAAAAACAGTATTTTCAGAATTTACTCTGCTTTCAGACTATTTCCATCAAGCTTCTTATTCATTTTGATTTATTTCCATCCATAAGCAGACTAACGCTTCTCTCTGCTTTTATTGTTCTTCAAGAATAGGCTTTCTATTGGAGAAAAATAATGTCTCTGAGACCACCACTTTGCCCACTGCAGATCTTCATTAATCTGCAGCCACAGAGCAGGCTTTTAGCAGCGAGCACTTTTGATGGGAATTGAATTTGATATTGCATTATGGGTGTAGGGCACTTCACAATAGACTGTGTTCTTTCTTGTGACTGAGCACAATCAGAGGGACCCAATTAAATAATTTAGTGCAATAATGGAGAACAAAAGCATATGAGGGCTTATAGAGAGGCCTTCAGCGTGTGCATTCTCCTTCTTCTGTATCATGTTAATTAATTTGCCTCGAAACTAAAAGAAAGAGCACAATGTGGAGGAGCAGAGCTCCCTACAAGATGGAGACACTGTTTTCATACAGCTTCCACAGCAAATGGGCTCTCAGGGAAATGGCAGTACACAGATGTCTTAGGGCTGTAGTAACAAAGGCACCAACCCTACTGGCTTAAGACAACACACTCATGCATTACGGTGCTGGACTCTTGAAATTTAAGGATTCGGCAGAGCCATGTTCCCTCTGAGACTCTGGAGAGAACCTTCCCTTGACTCACTCCAACTTCTGGTGGTGGCCAGCCGTTCTTGGTACCTTGACTTGGAGTGTCTGTGCCTAGTCTCTACCTCTGTTGTCACCTGGCTTTTAACCCTAATCCTAACCCTAACCCTATCCTTAACCCTAACCCTAACTCCCTCTTACTATTCTCCTTCTATAAAAAAGATACCAATTACGTAGAGTAGGGCTTACTTGGTGACATCATATTAATTAGATTGCACCTGAAAAGAACCTGTTCTCAAATAAGGGTACATCTCAGGCACTGGGTTAGGACAAAAACATACCATTGGACGGGGACACAATGACCAGTGGTAACATTCCATGCATTTCCACATAAAGGTGCTTTCTGTGTTGATTCTGAATGCTCCTTAGGTTGATTCAGATGATAGTGCTGCCCGTGCAGATGAGCAGGACACTCTGGAGTCCCTCAGCACCTACGGTAAATAGTATATCTTTACAATATGATTGTGGGCAGAAAATGAACACGGCAGGCTAAGAGACTGTTGGTTAGAAGTTGACACGGTCACACAGAGTGTGTCAGGAACCCTGGCCCTCAACTCTGACTCAGCTCAGGCTCTCTTTGACACACTAAAAACCATCCCTGTCCCTAGAATGGAATCTCTTGTGCTGGGAGAACCAACTGGTGATGTTTGGCTCCGGCACATTCATGCATCACTTCTCATCCCAATGATCACCCATAGAAGTTCTTCCATGGAAAGCTCTACATCTAAGAAAGGATAACGCTAAATGGAGGAGGTTTCAGAGTTTGTTATGCAGTGTGGTTCCCAGTCAGACTGCTCCCAGCCATAAGCTGGTCAAGTTCTCTGCCATCTAGGCCCTACGTGACATCTTTACGTACAGTCTGCCCAAGAATGTCTATTTCTAATGTTTAGATAAATGAATTGTTATTGTGCATAACAGCAAAGGGGATCAGTCATTTGCACACAGGCTGCAGCTTGCTCATTAGAATAGACTGGCTGGCCAGGGAGCCCTAAGAACCCACCTGCTTCTGCCTTCCCCCAGCTGGGATTACAGGCATGCATCACTACACCGAGTAGCCTTTTTTGCACGGGGTCTAAGAATCAAACTCCAGTTCTTATGATTGCAAAGGCAAGGCCTTTACTGTCTTGTCCTCTCCCTAAAGTCTCATAGAGCAGTTTATAGGGATAAGGTGCACTAAGGAGCCATCCTCACCATTTTTGAGTGCCTTGAATTTGCCCAAGGTGTGTGTGTAACTGTCATCACCACCCATTCCCAGAACACTCTCACCATCCCACACAGGAACTGTTGTGATTGAACAACTGTCCCCACCCTCCTTCCCTCAGCCCCTAGCCACCACCTCTCTACTTTCTGCCTTTGGGGAAACAGCGAAGGTGCCTGCTGTGGAAAACCCCACCTGGGCTTGTGCAGTGGTACAAGAGCTTTCTCATCCCCAAGTTCCTCTGATATTTGAGTAGAGAAAGAATTTCCCTTCTCCAGCTGACTGTATAATTGTAGTGTTGGGTGAGAAAGCAGGGTGGGGGTCAAGGTTGGAGGGGGCACTCAATAGAATTCTGTGCTGTCTAACATGGAAGGAAGTCAAGGAACTTTGAAACCTTTGCAGGACGCTAGTAATTCTTGACTCTGAGATTCCCAAAGTGGAGAGCATTGCACCCAAGTCTGGGGAGTCAAAGCTGGGAGAGGGAAGCCTGAAGTGGACCAGTGTTGTTTGGAGTCTTCTGCATTTGTGGGGAAACTTACATCCTCTTCCACCTCTCTTGGAAATGTAAGTTAGATAACCAGGCCTCTTTTTTTTCCATGTAGGAAGGCACCTCAAAGCTACCATCCATTTCAAGAAATATTTACCTTGAATCACTGCCCTTGAACTTGAGGGAGAAATGTCTTAGGCCATAACATGCCTGTTCTTCTGGTCACGTGCACAGAGGATGGCTTCAGTCTTGCTTTTATTCCAGATAGCTTGGAGAGTTTGAACACTCTTCTGGTCCTCGTCTTCTGTTGGTCCATTCAGTCATCTCCAAGATGTACCTGGGACCACACCTTTCCGCCCGTGCTTCCGTGATATTCTGGTGGTTCAGCAACGGAGACCCAAAGGCACCTGCAGTTTACTTTATCCAACTCAGTTTCTATGGCCTGATTCCACAGACCGGTCCCTCTACTTACTTTGAAGTCCACGCATGGAGTGAGCCTCTACCACTTCCTCAGTCCCTTTGAGATGCTTTGTAAGTCACTACTGCTATCAGCACCATCCACCCTGACAGCTCTTTGGATCCGAAATGCAGCATGCAGAGGAGGGGGAGAGGTGAATGCAGTCAGCGTGCATAGTTTGCTCGGGGCTTCTCAAATGCCTCCAATAAGGGGGTGGAGTGGTAGGTGGGGCAAACTGGGGAGGGAGGAGATGGAAGCACAATCTCCATTTCTCCATATTCGCAATTAATTCTGCCTAGAAGTATCACTCTTCTTAGCGGTGGTTAAAGGAGGCCTTGACGGGAGCACAGCAATTTCCAGCTAAACTAGAGGATAATTAGAAATGCCCTGTAGCGGGCAAGTCAGTGCTGCGATTTATTTGCTGTTTATTACTGAGTCCCTGCCCCTTGGGTGTAATGACTGTAAAACCGCACAGGCAGCTTCCCTGGGTTTGATTTAGTGGCGTAAATGGTGCTCAGAGAGTAGATTAAGCTGGAAAGTGATCAAACCTTATTTGCAATCCGATTATACAAACTGCTCCCCGAACTGACCAGATTGAAGTAATTTCCCTATAGAAACGTTCCACTCACTTTGGTGTAGAAATGATTAGCATTTCCTGACTGCAGGTCAGCCTTTCACCTCCGCCATAATCCTTTATCAGGCAATATGCCCATCTCTCTCTCAGGTTTGTCTTGTTCGTGTCCTGCCTGGTAGCCAAGCAAGGCAGGGCAGCTGGACCCAATTAAAAAAATTATAGCAAACTCTCAGGCTCTTAGCGGTGAATACTGACAGCAAGTAAACACTGAGAGATGAGGAGGAGTGTGCGTTTCTCTCTAGTTTGATTGTTCAACATTATCAACTTGTTTAATGATCTAATGGAGAGCTCCTTTTCTGACCAATGAGAAAATTTCCCTGTCTACTTGGGAAGGGCAGTTTAGGGTCTTAGAAGCAAGTGTCCTTAATCTCAGATGGCTGAATTTATGGTGACTTGTATCTGTCACCAAGCCATTCTTTCAGAAGTCCTTAAATACCAGCGGCTATCATTCACTCTTCTTTTAAATACCCGTCTACAACACAGGGTATGTGCATTCCCCTCCCTTTGCCCTATCAGTATTTCTGGCTGCGAAAACAGTTTTCTTACAATTAGCTTCTGGTAACGAAATGCCACCAACTCCATGCCAAACTCTGAAAGCAAACCCTTGGCTCCTCAAATACTTTTGTGACAATCAAAGAAAATATTTGAGTCTGAAATTCATTATCATAGCCTAACTCCAGTACCCACAATAACATGTTTGTTGTACAACATATTTAAGCTGATTTTCTTCAAACATTTTTGGCCTTAACTCTTGAGACACCATCCACCCTCAACAAACATTCCCAAACTTCAACTGGATAATTGAAAAATGGAGACAGAAGGGGCTTGTGGCTTCCATGAGTATTCCTAAGTGGCTTGGAGATGCAGATGGCATTAAATCGAAAGGTCTGTGTTCTAATACATTTTTTTCTGGTCATTTTTGGGTGAGCTGTAAATGGTACATCAGTTCTATCCAAATACAAATAGATCGGAAATGGAGTCTGGCTTCTGTGTTTTCTCTGGACCAGAAGGGACATTGTGTGTTTCACAGGTAGGGAGTTTCAGGGCTGCAAGAGCCACAAAGCTGTTGTCTAGGTCGATGAAGCTTTGGGGAATTTACACCCTACAGGTGAGGAAATGACATCACCCATTTGAACCCAGTTTCTAGTGCCTGGGTGTATGTTTTCTTTCTAGGCATCAGGGAGCCCTTTTGAGGCAAAGGTAGAATGCTGAGGGACTGGACTTGCTCATGACAAAATGGCCAGCATTTATGTCACCAATGAGACATCAGTGAATGGATAATGAGAGAAATGTCACTTACCTCCTCCTTTTATGGAAATGGTTTCTTGAGGTAGAAATTAGGTCTCCCCAAAACCATATAACCTAGTAGTCTTCATTTATATGTCACAAAGCAACATTCTTTTGTAAAGTCCAAGAAAAATCATGAAATAAAAGTGAACTCATGTTACCTATTCACATCCCTCTCATAAGTCCTGCTTATAGACTTAGAAAGTACAGTAACAAAAATTAGACAAAAAGCCCTAACATCAAACACATCTCAAAGCTGTCACAGATGGCCTGGAGTTTCGGCTACCACAGCAAATGGCATACACATAGCCAAACCTCAAGCACCCGGTGAACAGAGATGCGTCATAACCAGGAGCACCATCCCAGATGGCAATGGAAATCTCATCCTTTGACCAGAAGGTCTGAACGTAAAGAATGGAGGCTCTAGGCATCCTCTGTGCATGGCCACAGAGTATCGAGTTTATCTGGGACCAGGAGGAAAGATGAACTTGCCCCTACCAGCTGTACTTGAAGACAATATTAGATGGTTTGCTTTTGTTTGGTTCTGTCCTGGATGTGATAGCCAGGATTCTTTTTGTGACACTCTAGAACCTGCAGCTTTTGCTAATGTGAAATTTTAGGAATAACAGCTTGTTAATTTGTAAGTGCAGACAAAATGAATACATTCCAAGGAGGATCCTGGGGACAGGAGTGTTAGCAACTCATCTTAGGGGCACCTGGGTACAGAATGGTTTTTTGTGCACTTATTCTTAAATTATCCCACCTTCGGGGGAAAATTCAAGGTTGGGACAAGATGTGAAATTTATCTGCAGTGTGACAGCTCTGAAGCTGTCTTATGAGCAATGCTTTGTTGGCACAAATGAAATACTTTCACATTGAATATAAAGGACAGAGTCTGTTTCCACTTCTCCTCCAGGTCCCCAAGGTCTTCCTGTTTCTTGTTAGGCATATTTACAAACTGTGCTGACTGGTTAATTTCTTAGTGCCATGTATAGAATAAGTAGCATATGTGCTAGTCCCAACCTAGAAACTCTTTTATTCAGTCACTTATTAAAGAATATATATGTTCACATATGAACACATACACACACATTCATATACATATGCATTGGTGCATAGATATATGCACATACATACATGCATGTATATGTGTGTTTATGTGTATATGTGTACATATATGTGTGCTTGAATATAATATATATATGTATACACACATATATTGGTTTTCTGATTTTCCATGTTGTTCATTGAGAAAACAGATTAGAAACTGCAATCCATTTGACTTTTGCAAAAATATCTCTTTATAATGAAAAATGTATAAGTAATTATTAAATGAAAAGATGAGTCATTTAGAAATACAACACATTATGAGTCATGCTGCATATATTGTAAGGCACCGAGAGCAAACTTCCAGAGGTTCCCCACAGCCCCAGTGAGGCAGCATTCCCCAGCCATGCAGCATTCCCGCGCTGCTCAGCTCTCTCAATGCTGTCACCCCTGTACCTTGCAGACAGACAGCTCTAGGCCCTTTCTGCTGGTGCCAGAATAGGTTTGTTAAGAACTTCAAAAAGTGTCCAGTTATCTAAAAAGCTTCGTGTTTACTCCTAGTAGGATGAACATTAGTGGTCCGAATACACCAGTGAATAAAATAGATAGCCTTGGAATAGAAAACCGGAGACAATGTTTCCACTTCTTTTTAGGTATCTTTCCTTCTCTTTCTCTGCTCCTCCCTGCCCACTTCTGATGTTACTGCCTCCTCCTCCTTCCTTCTTCTTCCTCTCCTTTCCTGTTGGGATCTCTCTGCATGTGTTAAATCACTGCACACAGAACATGTCTAAAATCTGGGAGGGAGTGGGCAATATGGAGGTTGAGACAAATATTTACTGTTTGATTTTAGTGAAGGAAACACTGTGCACAATGCAGAACAGTGTGGAAGATCTGCAGGACACATACTCAATGGTCTAGAAATTAAAGACATACAGCCTAGGCGTGTAGTAGGAGACAAGATCTAGGTTTGTGGGAACATACCCTATGATGTAACTACAAGGATGAAACCAGCTAACACTTCTGGACCATGGCCTCCCCTTCAGCACAGTGAGTATTTTCTTTAAAGAAATTCAAGTCAAATCAGCAGAGGCAAGGAGTGTGATGTTTATGTGTATGTGTACATGATGTCTATGCATACATATACAATATAAATCTGATCATTAGCAGCACAATGCTTATAACGGGGGATAATCATATTAAGTGAACTAAGTCAGTCTTAGAAGGACCAAGATTATCTGGTTTCCTCATGTGTGGTCACTAGATTTTGTATAAATACATAAAACCATATATACATAAAGCCACATATATATAGCTTACATATACTGTATATACACATTATACATGTATTGTGTATATGTGGCATGAAAGTGGAAGCAAAATTAGAAGTGGGCAAATGGACTAATAGGAGGGGGAGGGGCAAGAACAAGGAGAATAGAGGTGAGGGGGTATGTGCCTTATAATACATATAATACAAGCTTAAAAAATGAACAGAAAGAAGAAGAAATTAAGTAAAGCCAAAGAGGCTGTTATATAGATCTTGTATGATGTGTTTGGTGTGTGTGTATGTGTGTGTACACGTATGTGTATGTATATTCATGTATGTGTGTGTACATGCATGTATATGTACATGTGTGTGTGTGTGCTTGCAAGCCTTCTTTTCACATGTATTAGGATGTGTGATGCTTCCTTCAACCTGAGGTTTTGGACAGACCTTTCCCTTTTCTGCTTTTTCTGTTTCTCAAATACTGCAGTCACATCGTTTGAACACAGCAGCTCTCACGCCTTTGCCATGCATGGCTGTGCTTGTCTTTCATCCTGTGGCTTGTTTTGATATTTCAGCAGCTGCTACAGCAGCTTTGTGTACCCACTTGCTGTGTGCTGGCACCAGACAGGCAGTTGTTACATCTCTCTCTCCTCTCCGTCTGGTGTTTTGTGGCAGTGATGCCTGCTGAGACGGCATGCGCAGAGCTTCCTTTCTGGCTTCTTAGAATCTTTGGTTGATATTTTGTTGGTTGGAGAAGTTAAGTGACCAAAGTTGTGCCAGACACCAAATCCAAATGCCATCCTAGCTTACTCTGTTTGTTTCCTATGTGACCAGAAAATCTCTGGAGTTCCTGCTCTGACTAGTGGGCTCTTTTGCCATGTTGGATCAATATTCGATTTTTGAAGTGAGGTGCTAAGCATGATGTGATGTGCTGTTCACAGCCTTCCTTCAAATGTAGGAGCTGAGTTCATTAAGAGCATGTTTCTCTCCCTTTAGGACAATGACCTGCACACATCCGTATGGGGATACTGGGCAGGCAGGGGTATACTACCATCTAGCACTGTTTAGATTGGTCCAGCTCTCAGTCTGCCCCAGACTGGACAGCTTGGCCCAACATCTCCAGCAGAGTCTCCTCTCTGGGGGTTGTGGGTGGGTAGCATCAGGATTGAGAGAGGTGCTGCAGGAGGGTACTTTGAGGTCTGCTGCTACAGCACCATTGAAAAGCCTACAGTGTATCTTGAATGTGAAGTCCCTGAAAGCTAGCCAACTGCTGCCCAGCAACAGAACAGCAGAAGTCAGGGACCAGCCAACCTCAGCACTACTTCCACAAAGTGCTGACGTAACTCCCTGCTTCCAGTAGCTTCCCCAGAACCCAAAGTCTTCCTTGTTCCCTACATGGCACCCAACCAACAGGGCACACAAGTCTTTGTTTCCAAGTCACACTGTACCCACTAACCATGCTTCCAAGCCATGGCTATAACCACTAGCTCAAATCCCCCACATCTATACAAATGCTACAGAAGACAGAAGAGTCACTACCTATATTTCTTCAAACTGCACACAATGTATACAGCCAGAAGAGTCAAGGAGGGACTGAGGACATAACTCAGTTACTATAATTCTTGCCTGTGAGCATGAAACCCCAGGTTGGACCTCCGCATACATAAATCCAATGTGCTGGCCCATACTTGTGGCCTGTGAACCCAGCACTGGTGAGTGGGGAAGTAGAAACAGGAGGATCAAGATCATCTTCAAATACATAGCAAGTCTGAGGCCAGCTTGGGATACCTGAGTCTCTGTTTAAGAAGGAAAGAAAGAGGTAGGGGAGGGAGGAGAGAAAGAAGGAGGATTTGGTAAGTCTTTATTGAGGTTATCTAAGAAGGCCTTTTTACTTTTAAAAAGAGGATGCTTACAAACTGACTAGTTTAGAGGTTAGAATATTAGCTTATGGATAAGCAATTATCATACTGAGGCAGAGTAGAAAAATAGAGAACTACTGCTTTAGAGATCCAACAGTCCCTGCACCCCCTCCCCTCCCCAGACTCACTCACAGCTCTGTATCAAGAATCCTGCTGTGGTCTCCCAGTTCCCTCTGACCTCATCCTCATGAGATGAGGTCACCTTCTCCCCCTCCTTCCCTCCCTCAACTCATCCTAGTATCCCAGGCTCCAACACCAGCAGGCATCCCCTGTCAACATACCAGCTGGGCAGGACAGGAAAACAAGTAACACACAATTATCACACTCCAAAAATCCAGAGAAGAAACAAAAACCAAGGAACAAAATGCCCACACAATAAAGAGAAATTAAAAAAAATATTACCCAGACCCATAATCATCCCAAACCCAGATGCTTATATTCCAGGGTAAAAACATAATCAATACAAGTCAGGGCAGTATGTCCCCAGTGGAACCCAGCTACCCTACCACAGTAGGCCCTGAATACCCAACAGAGCTCAAACAGAAGAAAGAGACCTTAAAACTAACTATCTGGAGGTGATAGAGGTCCTTAAAGAGAAAATGAATAAATCTCTTAACAAAATCCAGGGAAAAGGAAACAAAAATATTTGAAGAAAATGAATAAATTTCTTAAAGAATCAAGAAAATGCAAACAAACATTTGAAGGAACTGAATAAAATGGTTCAAGACGTAAAAATAAATAAATAAATAAATAAAAAGAAATAAAGGATCTATAAAGAAAACACAAACCAAAGGAATTCTGGAAATGAAAAAGCTAGGAATTTAATAGGAACTATAGAGGCAAGCTTCACCCACAGAATACAATTGATGGGAAAGGGAATCTCAGGCACTGAAAATACAATAGGAGAAATATCAGTCAAAGAAAATGTTCAATATAAAAAAACAACCTGACACAAAACACCCAGGAAATGGGACACTATGAAAATTCCAAATCTAACAAGTATAGGAATGGAGAAAGGAGAAGATGAATCCTAGATCAAAGGGCCAGAAAATATTTTCAATAAAAACATGGAAGAAAAATTTCCTAACCTAATGAAAGAGATGCCTATCAAGAGACAAGAAGCATACTGAATACCAAATAAACTGAAGCAGAAAAGAAAATTCCCTTGGCATCTAATAATAAAAACACTACACATAAAGAACAAAGGAAGAATAGTTACAAACTGCAAGAAAGAAAAGCCAACTCATATATAAAGGCAGACTTGTTAGAATTACAACTGACTTCTCTAAGAGACTCTAAAAGTCAGAAGGGCTTTGACAGATGTGCTGCAGACTCTAAGAGATCACAGATATCAGCCCAGACTACTATAATCAGCAAAGTTTTCAATCACCACAGATGGAGAAAATAAGATATTCCATGATAAAGTAAAATGTAAATAGTATCCATTTACAAATCCAGTCCAGAAGGAAAAATCCAACCTAAGGATGTTAACTACACTCATGAAAACACAGGAAATAAATAGTCTCACACCAGTAAAATGAAAAGGGAAACACACACATACACACACACACACACACACACACACACACACGCTACCACCACCACCACCATCACCACCACCAATAGCAGCAACAACAATAAAATAACAGAAATCAACAATCATTAGCCATTTACATCTCTCAATATCAATGGTCTCAATTCCCCAATAAAAAGAACACAGACTAACAGAGTGGTTCTATGAAGGCTTGATGCACCAGTGTAGGGGAATGGCAGTACAGGGAAGCAGGAGTGGGTGGGTTAGTGAGCAGGGGTGGGGGGATGGGATAAGGGGGCTTTTGGGGGGTAAATGAGGTAAAGGGATAACATTTGAAATGTAAATAAAGAAAATATCTAATTAAAACAAAGCCCAAATTAAGCAATATGGGACAAAGGAAGAAAGAAAGAAAGAAAGAAAGAAAGAAAGAAAGAAAGAAAGAAAGAAAGAAAGAAAGCAAGCAAGCAAGCCAGCCAGGATTTATCCTTCTGCTGCATCCAAGAAACACATCTCAACATCAAGGATAGCCATTACCCTAGAGTAAAGGGTTGGGGAAAATATATTCAAAGCAAATAGATCTAAGAAGAAAACTGATGTAGCCATTTTAATATCTAACAAAATAGAGACAGAGAAGAACACCACTTACTCATCAAAGAAAACTCCATAAAGAGAACATTGCACTTTTAAACATCTATGCCGCCAAAACACAAGGGCACTCAAGTTTAGAAGAGAAACACTACCACAGCTTAAATAATCTATTGACTCTCACACACTTATAGTGGGAGATTTCAGTACCCCAACTTTCACCCATGCACAAATCATCAAGACAAAAACTAAACAAATACTGGCTTAACAGACATTATAAACCAAATAGACCTAACAGAACATTTCATCCAAACAAACAAAATAGTACACCTTCTTTTCTGTGCCACGTGGAACTTTCTCCAAAACTGACCATATACTTGGACTCAAAGCAACTCTCAAGGATACCAGAAAATTGAAATAACTCAATGTGTTCTATCAGACCACTATAGATTAAAGCTAGATGTTGTCATCATCAACAACAACAGAAACAACAGAAAGTTTTAAAATTTATGGAAAACATAACAACTCTCTATTGAATGAAAAAAATGGGTCAAGACAGAAATCAAGAAAGAAGTTAAATACTTTCTAGAATTCAATAAAAATGAACACACAGCTTAAGCAAACTTATGGGACACAATAAAGTGGTATAAAGAGGAAGTTCATAGCACTAAGTACCTATGTAAAAAAATGGAGAGATCTCATACCAGCAACTTATCTCCACACCTGAAAACTTCAGAACAAAGAGAAGTAAGCATACACAGGAGGAGTAGAGGGCAAGAAATAATCAAACTGAGGGCTGAAATCAATAAAACAGGAACAAAGAGAACAAAACAAAGAATCAATGAAACAAAGAGTTGGTTCTTTGAGAAAATCAACAAGATAGACAAAATCTTACACAACCTAACTAAAAGGTGAAGAGAAAAATCCAAATCAACAAATTCAGGAGTGACACTGAGGATGCCCAGAGAACCATAGGGACATACTTTAAAAACTTGTGCTCAATCAGTGTGGAACATCTAAAAGAAATGGGTAATTTTTTGATAGATATCACTTATCAAGGATAATCAAGATCAGATAAACATCTTTAATAGACCTATCACTCCTAGAGAAAAAAAAAGAAATTCTCCCAAAAAGAAAGTTCAGGTTTTAGTGAAGAATTCTATCAAACTTTCAAGGAAGTGTTAACACCAATATTTCACAAGTATTTCTACAAAGTAGAAACAGAATGAACATTATCCAATTTTATGAGGCCACAGTCATCCATATACCCAAACCACACAAAGACTGAATGAAGAAAAAGAGGTACAGACCAATTTTCCTTATAAATATAGATGCAAAAACTACTTGATAAAATACTTGCAAACTGAATCTAAAAACACATCAAAAAGATCATCCATCATGATCAAGCAAGCTTCACCCAGAGATGCAGGGATAGTTTAATATATGAAAATCAGTATGCAATTTACTATATAGACAAAATAAAGGGAAAAAAACCCACATAATCATCTCATTAGATTCAGAAATAGCCTTTGAATCAGGGATACAAGAAAATAACTAAACATAGTAAAGATAATTTACAGCAAACTGATATCCAACATCAAATTAAGTGAAGAGAAACTCAAAGCAATTTCACTAAAATTAGGAACAAGACAAAGCTGTCTGCTCTCTCTATGGGTACTTAACACAGTAACTGAAGTCTTAACTAGAACAGTAAGACAACCAAAGAAGATCAAGGGGATACAAATTGGGATGGAAGAAATCAAAGTATTGTTATTTTCAGATGATATAGCCATAAGTAACCCTAAAAATTGTACCAGGGAAGTTCTATAACTAATAAACATTTCCAGAAAAGTAGCTGGATACAAGATTAACTCACAAAAATCAGTAGCCCACCTATATATAAATGACAGACAGACTGAGAAACAACACCTTTCACAATAGCCTCAAATAGTATAAAAATTTGGGGGTAGCTCTAACCGAGAAAATAAAGGATTTGTATGATAAAGACTTCAAGCCTTTGAAGAAAGAAATAGGAGAAAATATCAACAGATGGAAAAATCTCTTATGTTCATGGATTGATAGTATTACCTAGTAAAAATGGCCATCCTACTAGAAGGGATCTACAGATTCAATGCAAGCCCCACCAAAATCCCAACACAATTCTTTATAGACCTTGAGAGACAATTCTCAGTTTTATATGAAAAAACAAAAACAAAAACAAACAACTCCCCCCAAAATTAAGATAGCTAAAATAATCCCAAATAACAAAAGAAATGCTGGAGGTCTCACCATTCCCAATTTCCATTTCCACTTGAAATATAGAAAAAGCCACATGGTATTATCATAAAAACAGACACTTTGGCCAATGGAATTGAAACCAAGACCCAGACATAAGACCACATATGTTTCTGTGAACTGTGTAAAGGTTATCCTTGTGTTAGTCAAATGTTGATTTCTCTGTCCTCATATCTTGTTTCAATCCAGACATGGTATTGTAATGTTTATGTCTAGAATCTCCTATCGTAAGCTTGTGGAAACAATTCTTACCATTTATTCTCTGCCTTGTCAATAAATGCTGATCACCTAACAGCTGGGCAGAAGAGAGAACAGGACAGAAACTTCCTCCAGCCAGGGCAGGGAGAGAGAGAGAGAGAGAGAGAGAGAGAGAGAGAGAGAGAGAGAGAGAGAGAGAGAGAGAGAGAGAGAGAGAGAGATTGATTTAGATCAGCCACGAGGAAGAAGACACCATGGGAAAAAACATCTAAAGCCCAAAGAGCCAGATCAATAATAATGTGCAAGTATCATGGGATCATGACAGGAGGTAGTCAGATTACCTTAGAAGACTAATAGATCAATAACTGCTCAGATATTCAAACTGAGGTACAGTTTGAAATAAATATTGGTTTCTCTGCATGATTATTGGGGACTAGCTAAGATAAAGGAATATGGTCATTGGATTAATGTACTACTTACACTTCTCTTAAAATAATTCTACACACATACATATAGACACCGGATTTTTGATAAAGAAGTTGTAAATACACAATGGAAAAAAGACAGCATCTTCAACAAATGGTCCTGGACAAACTGGATGCCTGCATGTAGGAAAATAAAAACAGATCCATAGTTATCACTCTGCACGAAACTCAAGTCCAAGTGGATCAGAGACCTCAACATGAAACCAGATACATTAAACCTGAAAGTCGAGAATAGCTTTAACCTCAATGGCACAGGAGGCAACTTCCTGAGCAGATTATGACAGTGCAAGTATGAAAGTCAACAATTAATAAATGGGACCTCGTGTAGTTAAAAAGCTCCTGTAAGGAAAAGGACATTGCCAACTGGACAAAGAGGCAGCCTATAGAATGGGAAAAGATTTTTACCAATTTCACATCCAGAGGAAGAACTTAAAAATTTTCTTTAAAAAAAAATTCAATTAAAAAATAGGATACAGAGCTAAACAGACTTCTTTGTAGAGGAAATTCAAATGGCTGAGAAACACTTAAAGAAATGTTCAACATCCATACTCATCAGGGAAATGCATATCCAAACTACTTTGAGGTTCCATCTTACACCTGTCAGAATGGTTAAGATCAATAACACAAGTGTCAGCTCATGCTAGCAGGGATGTAGAGCAAGGGGATCACTCCTCCATTGCTGGTGGGCGCGAAGACTTGTACAGCCACTATGCAAATAAATATGATGGTTCCTCAGAAATTTGGGGATCAATCTACCTCAAGACCCAGCTACACCACTCTTAGCATATACCCAAAGGATGCTCCATCTTACCACAAGGACTGCTGCCCAACCCTGTTCATAACAGCTTTATTTATAATAGACACAAACTAGAAACGACCTAGATGACCTTCATCCGTTAATGGATAAATAAAAAAAAATTGCTTTATTTACCCAATGGAGAGTAGTAAGAACAATTTAAGCTTATCCCGAACTAGCTTACAAATAAACGAGACTCAGACAATGGTTATTCTATTTTGCTGTGACAATTACTGGAGGTCATTCCTATACACTCTTCTAGCTGCAGGCATGGCTACTTCACCAGCAGTGTACTCCAGATACTTGTTGTTTCTCTTGGCCTTGTGTTCACAGTTCCTCTCCCCTCATGGCCACTTTCTCCTGCTTCTCCTTCTCTCCTCGTGGTCCCCCACCTGTCTTTTCTGCCCAGCTATTGGCTGTTAGCATCTTTTACCAATCACAATTAGCTGGGGGGCAGGGTCACTCAGTGTGTACAGACTCTCTCCTTTTTGTGGTAATCAGTCTTGGTGGCCCCAAATTAACATTAGAATACAAGCAGTATTAGGCCAACCAACTACAATGGAGTATTACTCAGCTGTTAAAAAGTAACATCATGAAACTTATAGGCAAATGGATAGAATTATATAAAAAAAAAAATCATCCTGAGTAAGTTAACCCAGACAAATATAGTATGTATTCACTTATAAGTGGACATTAGCCATTAAGTAAATGGTCTAGAGAGGTTTGTAAAGAGGAGGGGTCTAGGGGGACTCATGGGAGAAGGGAGAGAGAATAGATTTTATGGACTAACTGGGGGGAGGTAAGAACAAGAAGGGGGTCTGATGTGAGCACTGGGGAGGAGGGAGAGAGTGCAGGGAGAGATGGCTGGAATTCTAGGGGCCGGGTGCAGAGGAAACCTTCTGGAATCTGAGGATGACCCTAATGAGGACTCTTAGTAATGGAGAATACAGTATCAGGTGACCATCTTTTGTAGCCAGGCAAGGCTTCCAGAGGTGGGTCTGGGTTACATTCAATTGAGTTGTTGGCCCATGGAGATCCCCAAACAACCAAGGGTGTTGTTAAGACACAAGTTGCTTTTGGAAAACTGACAGTGGGGCCTTGTCGCTAAGGACAACATTCACTCAACTCATTGAACATGGAGAAATTGAGCTGGTGTCTATGTGGAGTCTTCACCACACATTCTAGTCTCTTTGATGCAGGAAGGCACTCTGTAGGCTACCAAAAGAGGAACGTGGACACCAATCCAGCCACAAAAACATTGACCAACAATCTGTCCCATCTGCAAAATATGCTATGGCAATAATGGCATAAAATGTGTGGGAGTAGCTAACTAATGTCTGATTTGACTTAAGGCCCAGTCCACAAGAAGGAACCTATATCAACACTGCTTAGGTGACCAAGAACAGAGACTATTTAGCAAGTGACCACAAGTAAAGCTAAACACTACTGTTCTAAGGGGAAAAAGTATCAATAAAATGACTCCTAATGATATTCTGCTATACTCATAGATGAGTTTCTTACCCAATCATCAGAGAGGCTTCCTGCAGTAGAAGATGAAAACAGATGCAGAGACTCACAGCCAGACGTTTGTGGAGAGAGGGGGAGTCAAATGGGAGGTCTCCATCCAATCCTTCCATTCAGAGCTCAGAGAATCCTGCAGAAGAGGAGAAAGATTTATGTAAGAGTCAGAGTGGATGAAGAACACCAGGAGAACAAGGCCCTCTGAATCAACTAAGCAAGGCACATATGAGCTCGCAGAGACTACAGCAGCAAACACAAGACACATCTGGGTCTACACCAGGTCCTCTGCACGTGTGTTATTATTATAGATACTAGCTTAGTATGTTTATGGGACTCTTGACTGTGAGAACAAGTGGGTCTCTGACTCCTGTGCCTGCTCTTGCAACTCTTTTCCTCCCATTGGGTTGCCATGTTCAGCTTTGATGTGATAGTTTTTTTTACTTCATTGTATTACACTTTATCTTGTCGCGTTTGGTTGTTGTTTGTTGGAAGCCTATTCTTTTCTAATGAGGGGTAAAAAGGAGGTGGGTCTGGAGGGAGGAGAGGTGGGAGAACCTGGGAGGGGTGGAGGAAGGGGAAACTAAAATCAGGATAGACTCTATGAGAAAAGAGTCTATTTTCAGTAAAAGGAACAAAAGAAGAAATAAAAAGAAAATCAGAGCAAGCTATGGGAGCATGGGAAAGGGAAGGGGCTCCCTTCACCTAGTATCCTCTGAAGCCTTTCACCAGTTGAACATCCAGAATCCCAACATAATTGACAACTTCTGCCCAAGTCTTTTTCCTTCCCAACTAACTGAAAGGAAAGGTAGAAATTTCCAGCACCCTCGCCTGAAACCGTCTCTGTGTAAAAGGACATTTATAACACCCCAGTGGATCCTAGTTTTATGTTCCCTGTTCATGATCCAGGCATCCCTAGAACTACTCTCTAATCACACTTGTCAAAGAAGAAGAGGAGGAGGAGGAAGGGAAGGGAAGTGGAAGGGAAAGGAGAAGGAATAGGAGAAGGAAAGTTTCCTAGCAATCAGTTTGAATGGAACTTGAGAACCACAAAAGGAGGACTATGTGTGTCTACTGCGTGGACACTTGATTGTGAATGTTCGTTGAAAAGCTCATATCCTTGCACTTGTGTGGTTTATTCTTACCTTGAATGCTTTTCTTTTAATTTGTGTGTGTGCAGGTGTATTTGTTTGTGTATGCCCAGGTGTGTACGCACACATGTGCTTGTGAGTGGAGGGAGGAGGTGAACCTTGAGGGCCATTTCTCACGAGTCACTCATCCTGTGTTTAAGTTTTCGAGACAGGGTCCCTCACTATGGCTGCAGTTTGCTAGACATGCTGTCCACAGGGATGCCGTGTCTCTGCCGCCTCTGGGTTGGAGCTACAACTACCTTGGCCAGCTTTGTACATGGGCGCAGGAGACTGAAGTCCAAACCGCACCCCCAAGCTTCATTTACTTCCATCTTAAAGTAAATCAAGTATCATATTTGATATGGCCAAGGACCCAGTTCCACCTGAGTCCAGGTTCCTACACAATTAATGGACAGCCTTAGGTGGATGCACACAGCAGTGCAGTGTTGGGCCTGTCTCCATCACCATGGACAGTACCATGTCTTCTAGTCTTTGTGATTATTTTTTAAAGCTGGATTTCCATTTCTTTTCCTTTGCATTCTGAAGCTCTCTCCCCTTGACCCTGGCATGTTGCAGAGGGCGGGTTACACTGGATTGGGTATAGAGGCCCCACTACTTTCTGTGCCGAATGCATGCTGAGTGCTCAGCGTAAACAAAGCAAACAGAGCCCCCAGCCCTGCTCACCAAGCCCACCCTCTACAGTGGCTTGCCATTAAGTAATTTTCTAACAAATGGGTGGATAGAGAGAATGTTTAAGTTGCTTATGATATAGGCAAGCTACCCTGTTTGGGTATTAGCAAGCTCATTCATAAAATTTTTGGAGTTGACATTGATGGGCAGCAGGATAAATATACAACAAAAGATGGTGTTACAACTGGCTTTCGAACGCTTGTTTTTAAATTGACCGTCCCTTAGAATTGCATAGTCATTCATCCCTAGGAGCATTTGTCTCTAGGAAGGGAGGCCATCCTAGTGAGAAGCCTGTTCACTGCTGTTAAGGCAATAGAATTAATAATAAAAACAATTAGCTGAACTTAGAACTTAGCAATAGAGTATTGTCCTAGAATGTTCTGTGCTCTGGGTTAAACGCCCAGGACCTAGAGAAGAAATAAAATAATTAGTGTGAGAGAGCCTGGAAGGTAAACATCTATAATTGCAGTTCGTAGTGGTTCTGAGTTTAACTCACTTGTTCTAGGAATGGCTAGGTCTGTGCCAGATAAGGAGGCTGATTCCTTGGACATAAGTCCAACGTCCTTTGGCATTTCCCCTTCTGCAGCCTGGCTCCTTTGACCACCCAAAGCTGGGGATCTCCTGATAGCCCACCTCCTGCTGTGGGTGGTCAGAGAGAGGACCAGTTTGGTTGGCTGGGGGTAGTACTGAGTAAGGGGGAAGGGTAGAAGGGGGACAGGTGGGACCATATTTACCTGTTAATAGGTACTGTAAGGTACATTGAGATATGTGGTCTCTATCAAGTGGAGATGGCCTTGGAAAAAGAAAACAGAGAAAGTAGGCTCATCCCAGAGTCTTATAAACACAGGGATAGGGCCCTGCTGTGTTTCACTTCATACTGGGAGGCTTCTAGAGCCTTCCACACATACCATTTGCATCAAACACAGAGGTTGCTGCAGCTACCTTTTCTTTTTAAAACTGTTTTTGGTATAATTTCTTATTCTCTGTACTGGCTGGTTTTGTGTGTCAACTTGACACAGGCTGGAGTTATCACAGAGAAGGGAGTTTCAGTTGGGGAAGTGCCTCTATGAGACCCAGCTATGGGGCATTTTCTCAATTAGTGATCAAGGGGGTAGTGCCCCTTGTGGGTGGTGCCATCCCTGGACTGGAAGTCTTGAGTTCTATAAGAAAGCAGGCTAGCAAGCCAGGGGAAGCAAGCTAGTAAGGAACATCTCTCCATGGCCTCTGTATCAGCTCCTGCTTCCTGACCTGCTTGAGTTCCAGTCCTGACTTCCTCTGGTGATCAACAGCAATGTGGAAGTGTAAGCTGAATAAACCCTTTCCTCCCCAACTTGCTTCTTGGTCATGATATTTGTGCAGGAATAGAAACCCTGACTAAGACATTCTCTTAATGTGCTTCAAATGGAAATCCATAACAGATCCAGGAAAATACTATTAAGGAGAAACTTTCCCCCAAAGTTTCTTACTAGCTCAGGTGTCCATGAATCCTTTGGTGTCTTTCTAACTTCAGGTGGGGCACCCAGACTTCCTCACCAATTGACAGCCAGTGAAGAGGAGACAGTGAGGATGTGAGGACGCATGAGGCCAGTCCATATCCTGCCTCCTCCTGCTGCACATTCACCTCAACAGAGTCTCCTGAGCCCATATCCACGCAAAGAAATAACTTCAGTAGGGGCTATTTCTAGTTCTTGAATAGGGAGTGCCTCCTAAGTCTCAGAGAACAAAGATAATTATAAACTCTGAATGCAGCAGATGAATCTCTTCAGTGATGGATGGATGCTGTGTGTGTGTGTGTGTGTGTGTGTGTGTGTGTGCATGTGTGTGTATGTATGTGTGTGCGTATATATATATGTACATGCTTGTGTGTGTGCATGCATGTGTGTATATATGTGTATGTGTGTACATGCCTGTGTGTGTTGAATGTATGTGTGTGATATGTGTGTGCATATGTGTGTGTATGTATGTGTATATATATGTATGTGTGTACATGCTTGTGTGTGTATGTGTGTGTTGTATGTGTGTTGTGTGTGTGTATGTGTTTGTGGTATGTGCGTGTGGTGTGTGTGTATGTGTGTGTATGTTTGTGTGTGTGGTGTGTGTGTGGTGTGTGTATGTGTGTGTGTGGTGTGTGTATGTGTGTGTGTTGTGTGTGTATGTGTGTGTGTACATGCTTGTGTGTGTACGTGTGTGTGGTGTGTGTATGTATGTGTATATATATGTATGTGTATACATGCTTGTGTGTGTGTGTGTGTGTGTGTGTGTGTGTGTGCATGTGTGTGTGAGACTCTTGGGAAGATGCAACTGTAAGACTTTGCTTCTAACAGTCCAGCTTGTGAAGAAGTCCTATGTGCAAAGCCTGGCTGAGACAGATGCTCCCAACTCCGATTTCTAGCTCCCCCCCACACACACTCAGTGCTTTAGCCTTCTACTTACAGCCCAGATGTGGGGTGAGCAGAAGAGCTGTGGGTGCCCCGTGGCTATTTCCTCCATGAAAATGGTGCGGAATAAGTAAGATGCTCCCAGCCCCTGGCTGGAGCTTGCTTCCTTCCTCAAAGCATCTTCCCTCAGTGCCCAGAGTCAGGCCATTTTAGAGCCTGGAGCATGAGGTTCAACCAGATGACAGGAGTGTGGCTTACAGATGGAGAAGCAGCCATCCCTCTCCATGCACAGGAAGCTCCAGGGCCCCCTTTTCACCGCTGTCTAGGCTGTTACACGGTCTTGGACTTTCTGTAAAACTCAATACATTGGCAAGCCAGGACTGGAAAGGACACTAAAAAGTGGGCTTCAAGCTTTTCCATTAAAACTCCATTATATGAGCAAGTTACTCAGGGGACTGCCAAGCTCCTCTTTGTCCTCAGTTTCTGAGGACAAGCAACCATCTGTCTGAAATTCAAAACATTTTTATGAAGGGAACATCTAAGACAACTAAATTGCACATGACAATTTAGGGCAGTATTTCTGCTAGTTCTCTGAGTTCTCAGGTAAATTGCACAGTCCTGAAATTATGGGAAATAGAAAAATAGCAGGACTTAACCTTTCCCTGTACATTTCCAACATTCACCACAGTGTAAACAAACCAGGCAAAACTCTGAGAGTCTCTGCAGCCTGGATGCTGAGGGCTATGGTCGGGCCTTGAAGACCAAGTTGGAACCAAGAGGCAAGGACAAGTCCTGTTGTCTTCTCCTTAGAATTGCAGACATTATACAAATATGAGTTTCTCATCTTATCCTTGCTTTCTGTCCTGAGTTGATAGTCTCTTGAGAGAATTATATGATAATAATCATATTCAGTAACTTCAAGCTAAGCAGCATCAAAGGGGTTTCTTAAAGTGTTCAGTCACTAAGAAGAATACAGCATAAAGTGATATCCACTATTTGAAGTACCAAAAACCAAATATTTAAAATGTTAATGTTGAATAAAAATATGATAAAGTGAAAAACTCATTAAATGCTATATGTCTAAAAGTTGATTCAATTACTAAAAATGTAGAAGTCTGAAAGTAACATGTATGTTAAACCTTCAAAAAAAACCCATTGATTCTGGTGGCACCAACCTGCATTGCAACTTCTTGGGAGGCCGAGGTGGTGGGTTGGACAGTTCTAGTTTGAATGACTTTAGGGAAACCCTGTCTCAAAAAGTAAAAGGGAGCTAGGGGCTAGGGATGTGTCTCCATGGTAGAATACTTTCTCAGCCCCATGTTCTCATGAAAACCTGGGGGTGCTGTCACATGGCTGTAATCTTAGACCATGAAAGATGGAGTAAGGAAGATCAGAAGTTTGAGGTCATCCTGGACTGTGTAGAAAGTTTGAACAACCCTGAGATACATCAAACTTCTCAAAAACAAAACAAAGTCCTAGGATATGTCTTTTGAAGCCCTGCTACCATTATGGTAAACAAATCATAGAAAAGTCAAGTGTGGGGAAAGCTGGGTGACAGGTTCAGTGGAACCGTCTGTAACACTAGAACTATGCTAAAATTAAAATCTCCTCCTAAGCCAAATCCTGGATGAGTGAGATGCTTCAGCAGGTAAAGATGCCTGCTGGCAAGGCCGAAGGCCAGAGCTCAACACCAGGGATGTTGGAAAGAAAGATCTAACTTCTTCAATTTGCTCTCTGACCTCCACATGGTCTTCATGCCAGGTCCTGGTGCATGTGCACATGAGTGCATATGTGTACATGCACACACATGCATGCATACACATACACAAAGAAACAAGCATAATCAATTAAATATCTTGCTTTTTAAAATATGTCAAAAAAATCTAGCCATCAGGCAGGTCTAAGTATGTTTTTGAGAGTTTTTGTTGTTGTTGTTGTTTGTTTTTTCTTTATTCCTCAGAAGAGCAGAAATTGAACATAGATTCATATTCAGGCTTTGTTTCCTTCCCCTAAGAAGAAAGCTTGTTCATCAAGTACTGGAGTGCTGGATTAATCTACTTAGAGCTGTTTGAAGTCTGTACAATCGATCTATTCCTAGACTTAAGCCACTGGACTCACAGAGTCACTCTTGTAGGACAGTATCCCAGATACAAGCCCGAATTCCCAGCATGACCTCAAAGTCACAGCTGTGATGAATAAGTCCTGTGTGTGGACAAAGGGCAGAGAGATGGGCGAAGTCTTCACTCACGTACATATAGGGCACCTTATGTACCACCCTCCCCCAACACTGAGGCTCCCCCACACAAGATGGGGCAGAAAGAAGGTACGGGCCATAGGTCAGGAAGTATCTGAGCAGAAGAGAGTCTTCTTAGCTTAGTGGGACCGCTGAACTCATGAATACACAGCACTGGCTGCCTGCACAAGATCAAACCAGGTGACGGACAGATAGCTGATGGCTTCTGCAAGAGAGCCACCTTTCTCTAGGGATGTGCCTCCTGGTGGGTCAATTATTCCTCAGTGGATGACCCCATCCTCAGGGCTCTACAGACAGCACAAACTGGACTTGCTGAATTTTTAAAAAGATGAAAATACAAAGTTGCAGGACAAGAGGGAGGTGAAGGTGGATCTGGGAGGCATTAGGAGCTGGAGGCTCCTATGATCAAAATACCTTGTATGAAATTCCCAAAGAATTAATAAAGATATTCTTTTAAGCCCTGTGTGTTTGTCAGTGGCAGCCCAGAGCCAGAAAAGATTGGTCTTCCTACAGTTGTCCTTGACTTTGAGGTTTCTTTCAACCATGACTTGCAGGTGGCTAAGGAAACCATTGCTCTACCCATGTATTCCTGGTAGTGTCCATGTTCCCAACACAGATCCTTTCTTCTCTAGTCAGCAAGGATCCTACTCTGTGTGCTAGCATGGTAGAGTCCTCCCATTGTAGAGGACACACAGCTACTGCTCTGTGTATTAAGTGTCCATCAGAGAATATGTCTGAGAGGCTAGAGTACAAGGACTCTCTGGATAACTATGGCAGTATTATTTTATTTCTCAAGTACCAAGAATGCACTATGTCTTAAAAGCACTTGGTGGTAAGATCCACGGTATAGGGTGACAATAGAAAATAGGAGGCTGGACAGGTCTGGGTTTCAATTGCATTAACTTGACCCTGGGTAAGTTACTTGAACCTTCTGAGTCTCCCCAGTCTCATCTGGAAATGAAGCCTTTTTGTCTCCTGAAGTACCTCTGCGGGCTTGGGAGTGGATGGAAGTGCCGGCCTGGTACAATTGCAACATTTTAGTGAGTGGTTTTAAAGATTACTTCCAGGCGGAGGAGAGCTGTATTACAAGTTTGCACAGGTGCCCGAGCCATGAAGACACAGTGTCTTCCTTTGGAGCACTCAATTTAGGAGGCAAAAATGCAGTCTTTGGAAAAGGAAAAGAAAACCACAGATAAAACAAAGACTCTTTTCAGGAAAAAAAAAAAAAAAAAACAACAGAGCAGTGTGTCAGGGTCAGCATGGATTAAGTCACTGTCATCAGTGGTCACAGTACCCAGTGGTGACCAAAGTTCCAAATACTATCTGGGGAGAAAAAGCAACAGAGCATGACCTGTTAATAACCGAACGTGAACTTAGGTGGCATCGACATCATAAACTAGCGATGCTGAGACACTGCCACAGGTGGAGACTCCAAAAACATATGTCCTGGAGTTGCCGATTCCTGAGCAGGGGGGATATGATGGAAGAGACCTGTGTGCATTTATTCTCTAATCTCTTCAACAAATGCGTCTCCAGACCCTTCCACATGCCCGCTGCCGTTACCTTAGACAATGCAGCCATCCCCACGTGATACACTATTGAGGTTACTCTACATTCCTGCCTTTGTGGTGATGCCAGCAGTAAACAGAGTGGAAGTGAGAGGGATTATGAAAACTACCTACAGTACCCTTCCTAGGTTAAAGACTTTCTGATATCTAGCCTCAATGTGGAACAGAAAGTGAGTGATTCTGGAAAAATGTGACGAGATATCTTCTACCCATGGATCTGTAAGAAATGTGGCTGGATAATGGATAGTACCTACTAAACAGATTTGTTTGAATCTCCTGAATAAATGGGCTTTCCTTGAAGGCTGTGGAGTTTGATGGGAACAGCCAAGGACCCAAAGTCCAGGAGGATATTTAACATGCTGCCTGTTTGCCACTTAGAACCAGTTTCCAGTGCTGTAGCCCCTGAAAGGTCAGATAAATCACGGAAATTGCCTTCCCTCCCCTCGGTCCTTCACTCTTCTCTCTTGCGTCCTCTTGATCCAAATCACTTTAGCTTAAATTGCTTTAAAAAAATTACCCAACTTTCCTCTCCCTTTCATTACAGAACCATGGTCCATCAGACTTACCTGGTCTCTAAAACAGTTTTTTTCCCGGTCTATCCACTTGGTGAGTGGTACCTGATTGGTGTACTCTGTTCTCTAGCATACATCAGCATCTGGGGCAGCAAAACTCTGGGTCCAAATCTGAGTTTATGATCAACGCTACGTAACTATTGCTTCTTCTTCTTCTTCTTCTTCTTCTTCTTCTTCTTCTTCTTCTTCTTCTTCTTCTTCTTCTTCTTCTTCTTCTTCTTCTTCTTCTTTTTTCCAAGACAGGATTTCTCTGTGTAGCTCTGGCTATCATAGAACTCACTCTGTAGACCAGGCTGGCCTCGAACTCAGAAATCTGCCTGCCTCTGCCTCTCAAGTGCTGGGATTAAAGGCGTGTACCACCACTGCCTTGCCAACTATTGCTGCCCGTCCCACAATCAAAGCATGTGAAACACGAACTGGCTGAGATCATTTTCAAAGTCGGCCGAGTTATCAACCCAGTCACTGGAAAGCCTTGTACAGGAACTGCCTACCTAGAGAGCCCCCTCAGTGAAACTTGGGAGGAGCTCAAGGTCTCCTGAACCTAGGAAAGGAGCCAGAGGGATTTCTGTCTGTGTGTCTGCTCAGTGGCTGCATTACTAACTGTTGAGTTTGTCCTATGACATTAAGAGTAGTCAACAAAGTAAAGAGCTTAGTGTTCCATAAAGGTTTGCACCCTAAAAAAAAAAAAAAAGAACTTCATGTCTCAAACACCTACAGTGAAGCAACAAATATTTTATTGCCATAGGCATTTTCACATAAACACATGGAAATTTGGAATCAGTATGCTGTTTTCTCAAATTGATGCTTTAAGTTTTTAAAAATGCCCACTAAATATCTGTGGCAATTTTGGGCAATTGTGGCAGTTTTAATGAGAAATGTCCCCCCCTCCCATTACCTCCTCTGTTATTTGACTACTTGGTCTCCAGGTGGTATGGCCTTCCTTGCTGAAGGAAGGGTGGCCTTGGGGGTGGAATTTGATCTGACCACCTCTCTGTTTCATGTCTACTGAGATGAGATGAGGTCAGAGCTTCCTGTTCCTGTCAGCATATAGGTTGCATGCCTTCCTGCCATGACAGACTCTTCTCACTCTAGGACCATTAGCCTAACTGCCTTCTATAAGTTGCTTCTTGTCATGGTGTTTTATCATAGCAACCGTGATGGACTGAACGAGACTAGGCCTCTATATGTTCATACATTTGAAGGCTTGTTCCCTAGTTAGTGGAACTCTTTAGGAAGGATTATGAGGTGTGACCTTGTTGGAGAAAGTGAGTCACTAGGGGTAGGGAGAGCTTTGAGATTTCAGAAGCCTTTGACAGGACCAGTCTCTCTGTGCCTTCTGCCTACTGATTAGGATGTAGCTCCTATCTACTGTTTCAACATCATGGCAGCCTGCCTGCCTCCAAGCTTTCTGCCCTGATGATAACTAACGGTCTGAAATTTTAAGCAACCCCAGTTAAATGCTTCCTCCTTAAGTTGCCTTGGTCATAATGCCTTTTCACAGCGAAAGAACAGTAACTAAGACAGCAATAGAGAAGTAACTAAGACAGCAACAGAAAAGTAACTAAGACAGCAACAGAGAAGTAACTAAGACAGCAACAGA
>JADRCD010219930.1:0-17290 GCA_019843815.1 Montemys delectorum
ATCCACAGAGGCTCCTGAGAAGAAGCCTCCTTGCCTTTTTCCTGGATTCGAGTAGATGACAACTGTCCCCAAAGCATTCTCCACCCACCATTCTTTCGACTGTGTCTTCTCATTTACAGACATCGGTAGATAGAATCATCTCTCTTGCCTCATCCAGTGTGATCTCATTCTAACCAGTTACAGTCTCAAAGGTTGTTATTTCCACATAAGGTCCCTTTCTAGGTTTTGGGTTGAGACTACTTGCCTCCACTACAGTTAATGGAGGCATATTTTCTCTTTGCTGGTTTAAACCCGGCATACACAATGACAAACGTGAAACTTTTCACATATTGATAATGGTGACTGCTTTTTGTAGGGGTGCTGTCAAGATTTGGCAGGGGAGGTCAGGTGTCCTTTGTATTCACAAGAGGACAGTCTTCAGTTTTCTCTGATGCAGCCAGAGCAAATAGATAATATGATGGGCAGTCTGGTAGAACGGGCAAATTCCAGATTGCAAGAGCAGTCCTCGCACCCTTCCTGCCAAGGATAGAATGAAGCTGTTCCTTGCCAAGTCCCTCAGAGGGATTCATCATGCAAGATCCAGTGAAATCCCTATCTAGTTTGAGGTGGAATAATAACTCCTTATATTTCACAGTAGGAAAGCCAGCATGTCTGAACTATGCTGGAATATTTTAGGGACATTGCTAATACTGAGCCATTAAAAATTCTCATTAAAAAATTCCAGAGTCTTGACTGACTCATCAAGGTTGTGGCTAGTCTTTCCAATTTGACCGTGTTTGGCAACAGCGCATATTGGGAAAGGAGAGTGGAACAAAGAATGATCAGTTATTGAATTACCATCCTTCTAGATTTCTCAGCTTAATGTCTTGTCTTTAGCCCATCAGTTTCTTCTGACATTTGTGTACTTGGTAGTGAGAGGACATTGTTGTTGGCAAGTTTACGTGAGACAAGTATGTGTGACTCTTGCAACTGTCATGTGTAGACTGTAGAAGTCCAGCATCTTTGGTGGCCTGCCATCTTGGAAGTCAGAGGCACAGTGACTAGTAGGACATAGCAGGAGGTTTTAGACCACTGGGCCAGTTACATTTACCCAAATCTTGAAGGTGTGTTTCTAAATATATTCAGTCTGCCATGTGTTCTGACAGCTGTTTTCTCATGATGTGCCAGGAAATGTTTGTGAACAGCCAAAGGCTACCAAGGAGCTGATTTCAATGCAATTGCATTAGGGTCTTTTTATTCAAGCTGGAGCTTGGGCTTCCCCCAATCTTGACACTGCAGGAAGGTGGAGGGAGGCAGGAGCCCAGTTTTAGGCAAGCATATATAGAGGCAAGAAGAGGATAGCTATCCTGGTATACATCTGATTGTGGTCCATTATGGCCTTTTGCGTAATTGGCTGGTGCTGGGAGCCAAACCACAAACTTATCTTCTGCTTTCCTCCTGATTAGTGGCTGTTAGGAAGTGAAGTGCCAAGGATAGGCTTGTAACCTGGGGGTGTAGATTTGTTGGGGAGTAACCTGGAAACTGATGCTAGACTCAGGTTTTGTTGGGAGGTAACCTGGAAACTTGTAGACATAGGTCTTGTTGGGGGGTAGCCTGGAAACTTGTACTAGGTACCGGCCTGTTAGTTAATGTGAGTTTAACCTTAGGTCAGGTTCTCTAAGATGGAGTCTGAACCCAAAATATTTGGTCTCTCCCTCATATCTGCCTGCTTTGTTCAGCTGCCCATGGGTCATCCACAGGGGTGCGGGATAAATGGGAAAGTTAAATAACCACAGCATAAGTTTTCTTTGTTTCAAGGTAACAAGGAAGCATCAGGAAGATTTTGATTTCTACCTTATTAACTGCATTTTTTTCTAGAGTTTGTAAACAAATTATGAATTCCCACTTTCTAGCTTAGAGTCTTTCTGAATTCTTCTTATTAGTCATTCTGTAACTAACTTAACCCACTAAATTTAGTAAACTAGGGAACCAACATTCAAATTACTGAATATACCTTTTCCTCACTATTGTAGTCCTCAGACTATACTGTTAGAAAGATAATGACTGCTGGAGGTAAGAGATCTATTAACTTTGCAATTGTTTTTCTTATGATGTTACCATTAAATTATAGATTGGACATAGACACTTTGTGAAGATATATTTTGTTTCTAAGCATTTCTGACAGGTTTCCCTGCTACAAAAGAAACAAATTTAAGACAAGTAAATGGTACACACTTTAACATAATAGCTCAGATTGTATTTATTCATCCACTCAAGTATGCGGCAGACTATTAGTTTGTGAGAGCCTTTTCTATCACTCACAGTTCTAGACTCTGGTGATGTGAGGTATATGACAAGGCTATTGTCACATCGGGGCTCATATACCTGAAAGAAGTAGGGGAGGAGGCAGGAAACAGTCTAAATGTTCCTTAAAGACTAAAAATAAATTCCTGTACTTCCCAAAAACCCCACTTCTTGATTTTGAAGAGATATCTTCATTCTCACAGCTTTTGTTCATAATGGTCAAATTGCAGGATCAACTAAGGAACACACACACACACACACACACACACACACACACACACACACACACATATCCTGAGCCAAACATTAAAAAGAGAAGTTTTATCATCTGTCAAAACATGGATAAAACTGGAGAAGAGTATGGTAAGTGAAATTAGGGAGATACAGAAAGGTAAATGCTGTATATTTTCATTGACTTGTGGAATTAAACAACTGAATTCACAAAGTCAGATTGGACTGAGAATTATTGCCTGATGATGACATTCTAGGTACTTGAGGTTGAAGTCCTATGGGCTGGAGGAGGGTGGGCTACTATTTGGTGGAGGGTAAGGATGTGTAAAATGATTCAGTTATGTAGGATGAATGAGCCTAGTGTTCCTATTGCTAAACATGTTAAGTATTTGCTGGGCACAGTGGATCACATCTGCACTTGGAAGGCTGACACAGGAGGATTCTGAGTTCAAGGCCAGCCTGAACTACATAGGAAAATCGGCCTTAATAAAGGAAGTTAAGAGCTAATTAAACTCAAGAGGTTACTAGTAGCAAAACAAAAGCCAGGAATCAGGAGGGAGACAGGATGGAGCATAGCAGCCAGAGTTGAGTTGGAGGCAGGTAATGGTAGATGGATACAACAAACAATATTATATAAAGGCAATACCTTTCAAAGATTAAATAAAAACATTATTTTAAATGGTTAAATAGTTAAGGTAATTGTATGTAATAGTTGTTTTAGTCATCTACATTGTATTAAAATTATAGCATAGATTTGTATCCTTATAATATACATTAATTTGTCAATATGTGATAAAAATAAAAGGGCACACAATTATTTTGCTAAGCTTACTATAAGGATCAAGAGTTCTCTCAGATTTCATTTCTCTCATCAGCAAAGGTGGGTTTGAAATCTTTCTCACATGCTGTTACAAGGTTATACAAACATACAAGGTACAGGGGTGCAAACCCTACCAAGGGTCACACTTCACAGCTGAGGCAGGAGGATCACAAGTTCAAAGGCCACTGGGATTGTTTCAAAAAAAATCACAAATATGCTCCATTTTATTATGAAATAAAAGTCTCTCTTTAAGATGGCTGCAATGAGAAATGTAGCTGTGTTTTAAAGGTTCTGTTCGTTGGATTGTTAGCTACTTATGTGGCATAGGTGATTCAATCATTCAATAGCCATGCACCTTCAGGTTAACTTTTTACTGTGTTGTAGATGAAGAAAAAAGTACTCTGTTGAAGGTCAGACTACTCAGAGGTCAAACCCAGGTCTGCATTCACATCTGTAGTCTCCATACCACATTAGTCTTTCTCCAAAAAAGTTAGAATTGTGTTAAATGCAAAACTCCAGAGAATGTCAACTCTCAGGAAACAAAAAAAAGAAAACAGGAAAAAAAAAGCGAGACTTTTTTTGGGGGAAGTGTTGAGTCTAGTTAGCAGAAGAGAGTGTTAAAATGCTGAAGCCGTTGGCCACAACTTCAGCCTGGTGAGGGAATTTTAAATAACTCTCGGCTCCTGTTTGGCAGGCATTTGCAAGGAAGAACCTGCCAAGATTCCTCTATTAGGAGGATTTAAGATTTCCTGAGGAAGCTCTGCTGTCGTTAATATCATATTATGTAAATTATCTTGCAGTCATCAAAATGTTTAGGAAAATCGAGCCATTTTTAGCCTTTTTATAAATTGGTTTCCCAACTCTGTTGGGAGAGCTATATTGGGGTATGAGGCATACAGGTACCTGAGTGGACTGGTATTCCTAATTTTAAATATAAATAGATTAGTCCCCCATCATCCACAAGGACTGTATTCAAAGATGCTCATGTGAGGATTGAAATCTTACCCACCCACTGCTAAACGCTGAAAACTCTCTTCTGCCTCCTTCCATATGCAAAATCTTGTGGTAAATTTTAATAAATAAATAAATATTTTAAAATTTCTTTGTAGTTGTATGTGCTTGGTGTGTGTGTGTGTGTGTGTGTGTGTGTGTGTGTGTGTTTACATCTGTGGGTGCTTGTGTATGTGTAGGCAGGAATTCAGTCTTGCGTATCATTCATCAGGAGAGTCCACATTGCAAGTTGGCCAGGCTGCCTAGCTAGTGAACCCCACAGATGCTCCTATGGCTGCCTCTCCAGAACAGGTCTAGAAGCATGTCACCATGCCTAATTTTCTACGTACTTATAGGAATCATACTGAGGTCTTCACGTTTTCACAGCAAGCCCTTTACTTACTGACCTATCTCTTCAACTCCCAGTTTTAATCCACCAATTAGGCACAGTGAAGTATGAGCAATGACCATGAAAGAAAAAGGGGACCGTGTACTCAGTCCAATGGATGGCTGTGAGCCTCTACATCTGTATTAGTCAGGTATTGTCAGAGCCTCTCAGGAGACAGCTATATTTAGTCTGGCTTGTCCTTCCTTTAGTCTCTGCTCCATAGTTAATCTCTGCAACTCCTTCTGTGGGTATTTGATTCCCCCTTTTAAGAAGGAATGAAATGTCCACCTTTTGGTCTTCCTTCTTCTTAAGTTTCTTGTGGTTTGTGGGTTGTTCTTCCTGTATTCCGAACTTCTGGGCTAATAACTACTTATCAGAGAGTGCATACCATGTGTGTTCTTTTGTGATTGTGTTACCTCACTCAGGATGATACTCTCCAGATCCATCCATTTCCCTAAGAATTTCATAAATTCATTGTTTTTAATAGCTGAGTAGTACTCCATTGTGTAGATGTACCACAGTTTCTGTATCCACTCAGTGAAGGAGTTAGAGAAAGGTTCTATGGAGCTGGAGGGTTTGCAGCCCCTTAGGACCAACAACAATACGAACTAACTAGTACCCTCAGAGCTCCCAGGAACCCAACCACCAACCAAGGACTATACATGGTGGGACTGATTGTTTTGGCAGCATGTGTATAGTAGAGGATTGCAAAGCTGATCATCAATAGGAGGAGAGGTCCTCAGCCCTGTGAAGGTTCTGTGCCCCAGTGTAGGGGAATGCCAGGGCCAATAAGTGGGAGAGGGTGGGGTGGTAGGCATGGGGATGGGGGAGGCAACAGAAGTTTTTTCTTGTTGTTTTGTTTGTTTGTTTGTTTGTTTGTTTTTTGGAAGGGAAACTGGGAAAGGAGAAATTTACATGTAAATAAAGAAAATACCTAATTTAAAAAAAGAGAGAGAAAAAAGAATTTAATTTGCATTTTTATTGCTTCTATTAACAGTGCCATTCACAGGTTCTTTAAAGAGGGCTTGGAAATTTACAGTGTTAACCAATCAATTTTTGAGACCTGGTGAAGAGTTGAATTCTTACAAGAATTTGATGGTTGTGATAAGTTGATCTATTCTGTGTAGTATCATGCAATTTGTTATAAATAAAATTTATAAGATATAAAAAAAAGAAAAAAGAAAAAGGGCAACGGGCATTTCCAACCACACATTGTACTAAAAGTTACATGAGTGTGATTCCCCCCTCCCCACCATTGTATGGTCCTTCTTGTGATGATACGAAATGGTGCAGTGCTTTAGAAATGACATGAGGTGATGGCTAATTTCTTGTGGCATAGCTTGTGGTTGCTATTGACTTTCCGACGGTAGCCAGTAGAAGCATCACTGAGCCATGCATGGTGTGCAGGTTGATAATTGAATAACTCACATGATGTAGAGAGAAACTACAGATACAGTTGGGAAGGCCTGCCATAGAGGAGTAGCACAATGATCTCCATTACCCAGCTGTAGTAATCCTGATTTTACAGAATTCTCCATTGCTTGGTGAGTTCTCTATGCAAATTAATCCACTTTAAATATTCAACTCAATATTTTTAACAAATTTATGGAGTAATGCAATCATTATCACAATCCTGTTTTATAACTCTTTCTATTCTAGAAAATTCTTTCATACCTATTTCCTTCCACTCAGTGCTTTATTTAATTTATCATTAAATAGTATTTCACTAACTGGACACACCATGTTTTGTTTATTGGTTTATGATCTGGTGTACATTTGGACTGGCATCAATTTTTGCCTACAACATATAGTGTCTCCCTGGCTGTCTAGATACAGATCTTCGCATTATCACTTTGGTCAATTTCTATGTATGAGTTTTCCAGGTTGTAAAGTATGTTTCCATGTTATTATGAAATGAGGAGCCAAGCTATGGTCAGAACAGCTTCATCATTGTAGATTTCCAAGGCAGTGCACACTTATTATTCACACCAACATTGTCTTCCATATTGGACATTGAAAACCACTCTTCTGCTCACTGCAGAGCCACTTTGAAGATTGTTTCTATTGTTTTGTCCCCCTTTTTGTGACAGAGTTTCATTCTAATCTACAAGCTATTCTCAAACTTGTAGCCTCCTGCCTTAACTTCCCCAGTGTTGGGATTTCAGGCATATGCTACGATGCCTTTCCATATTGTAGTTTTGACTTGCAGTTGGCTAATAACTGATGACATTGAACTGTGTATACTCACTAGCCTTTGTAAGTCTTCCTTGGAGAAGTCCTCTCTAGAACTTTTGCTCATGTTTTAAATTTGTATTGTTTGCCATATTATTGAGTTTTATGGGTTCTTTACATATTTTGGACATGGGATCTTTTTCACCTCTACTGTTAGTAAATATTTTGTCCTGGTCCTGGCTGGTCATTTCATTTTCTGACTAGAGACTTTAAAAGAAGCTTTTTAATTTTACTGAAGCCAAGTGCCTCAGAGTTTCTCTTTTCTTTGGCATTATAGGGAAGCAGTTTTCACCTAAATTCCAGGCAGAGAAAATGTTGTTTCTTGTTTCCTTCTAGACGTTTTATGGTTTTCTCTCACATTTAATTGTGTTGCACTGTATGTTGTTTTTTACATTGTGAATTATGAATCTGGACTAGTGATTTCCAGTCAGGAACAGTGTCATTCCCCAGAGACATTAAAGAAAGATAGAAGGCACTATGGCTGCCGCGCTTGTGAAGGATGATCATTGGCTACTAGAGCAACCTGGTCCTAGATGATACTAAATGTTATACTTCAACACACAATAGTACTTTATCACAAAGAATCACTGACTACAAGACAATGGTGTGAAGTCTGGGAAACTCCAGGGTAGGATGATAATGCACAATGAGTAACACCTGTGTAGACCCTGGCTGTGTCCTTCTAGGGGTGAAGCTGCTGATTTTTCACAGATTTCCATCCCTTGGTAGAGCTGCCATTTCAACATCTCTCAAAGAGGATAGTTGAGGTATTCAGTGGTGGTGGTGGGAACAGCTCTGAGCAAGAAACTAGAAATGTCAACTGCACTAATCTGGAGTGTATTGGTCTTTCCATTAATAGCTTTGTTGAGATAGAATTTATATACCATGTAATTCACTCACTGAAAGTGTGTAATTCAGGGGGTTTGGTATGCTGGTAGGGCTCTGGAACCATGCCCACAACTGTATTTTAAAACAGTTTCATCACCCTATTCAAAAAACATTTTGGCCCCCTAGTGGTCACCTTCACTTTGACCGCACTTTCCAATATTAAGGAACTGGAAATGCATTTTCTATCTGTTTAGGTCTGCCTAGTCTGAACATCTCACATGAATGCTAAGGTAGAGGGTGTGATCTCCTGGGACAGCTTCTTTCATGTTGCATGTTTAAAGGTGATCCATTTATACCTGGATCAGCTTTTCATTACTTATAATCACTGAGTAAATTCCATTGTACGGGCAAAGCATATCTTGTCTGTTGATTGTGGGTAGTTGTATTATTTTCATTTCTCAGTTATTACTAACAACACTGCTGTGAAAATTTGTAAGTTGTTTTATTGTTTATTTATTAACATAGTTTATTCCTTTCTTTGTGCTTTACGTATATGTTTATGTGTACATATGCCTACAGCAGGTGCATGTAGAGCTCATTAATTCAGACAGAGAGTAGCTGGACCATGAACTTCAGGGATCCTCAGATCCTGGCCATGGATCTGAGATAACAGACATGCATCATGCCACATACCTGCATTGTCCCTTCCAATATACCTTCATTTTGGGTTAAGATGCTGGAGGAGAGCAAAGAAAATCTATAGTTTTCTCATCTTCACCTTGAGTGAGAGAGTCACCTCCTTTGGAGTCAATGTCTCTTGATATGAGAGGGAAAAACCCTTCACTCCATGTTTTAGATAAACCACCTTTCCCACTACTATGAATCTAACCATGATGACTAATCAGTGTAACAGGACCCATACAAGATATGCAAGATATTAGGCTCGTGGAAAAAGATCATACTATTAAAAGTTAGTGTTCTGCCAGTTCCCTGTGCAGAGGCCATGTTTAGTTCATCTGCTTTATTTTTTAATGAATACTCATTATTTTTAATTTACCTAATATTTCATCTTTGGCTTGGTATCTTACTCTAGTTATCTCTAGAATAATTTTGAAGCTCAAGATTTGTTTTCTGTGCACAATTTCAATTTGCTCTTGTCAACACTCAGGGGTTGTATCTTTGGTGCTTTGTGTACATTTATATGGAATGTGATCATGCAGCATTTTGGACTATTCCCTGACAACACAGGAGTGGGATTTCCTTGGTATGGGATTTTATCCTATATTACATATAGGTTTTCCTCTTATGACTTATTGCCTATATTCACTGTTAACTATAATTGTGCATTTCTGTATTTCCAATCAGCAGAGAATTACTTTGGTGTGGATGTATTTCAACCTGTGCATATCTATGCATAAAGCATTCTTCTAGTGTTTCTTCTTGGATTAAATGGATGGTTAATCTTGTACAACAGATTAGCTTACACTAACTAGTTATGTTCTTTGCACAAAGCACTGAGTCCTTTTCTATTCTCTGGATTTTTATGTTGACTCTGATTATGAGAATGAGGTTTTAACACATTTTCAATGAAAATACTTCCAAACTAGTCAAAACTGGTGAAAAATACATATTTCAGTTTACTCAGAACCATGTGTAGATGATGTTAAATGTTGGCCTTATAACAAAATAAACAAAAACAAAACCCAGAAAGGCTACTGGTTTCACTTATGTAACATTGACATGGGGATCACTAAATGGCTGGCAAGGGTGTGTCTGTTTATAAAGCCACTGACGGTAGAACTTACAGCTCCATAGATAAGAGCAGTGAGAATTGCTGGGCGTTAATATGTATTCATCTGCTGTGCCAATTCCAGTTTATATTTAGGTTCCAGGTTGATTTTTCCAAGAAGCAGGATGTTTAACATGTGCATCAAGATGCTTCAAGGTTTCCTTTTAAATCTGGAATCCTAGTGGCTTATTGTTTATACAGTTCAGCAACATTGCTTCTAATAGGAGTAGTAGAAACCCTCTGAGGTTTCTACTCAAGGCCATGTCAGGCTCTCCCTGAAGGTTATTTGGGAACCAGGTTTTTGAATTAATTTTATGGAAAACCATCTTTATTTTTCCAAAGTAAGGAAAAATTTCATCTATCCCAGTGCTTACTCAGTGGGTTAGTATGGCCAAATGGAAGAAATATTTTTAACTGGATTTATGCATCTGTCCTTGAATTCCAAAGACTCTAATGCAAAATGACTGTGGCTATGGTTGAGTAACCTGGTTTCTAAAGTTTATGGAGAAAGAAATATTTAGGTTGCCTTGCCAAGGCTGTTTTTAGAGATCAACATGCCTATTTATTTTATTTTATTTTATTTTATTTTATTTTATTTTATTTTTTGGCTCTGACCAAGGCCAATAGTTCTGCAACACCTTCCGGATGGACCCATGGCACCACTTAGCTGTCCTTGGCTTCCTTCTCCTATCATTGGTCTTATACAAAGAAAAGGACAAAGAATCAAAATGGCTTCTAGTGACAATTTTTGAATTTTGGTTACTTAAAAAATAAACACAGAAAGATTATGAGAAAAGTCTTTGTTTTAATCCCATTTGTGGGGATGTGGGGCTGCTTTGGACTGACTGAAGCAGTTGACTATGATTTGTCTCGTGCTCTAGTAGAGATATGTTTTTGCCACCTGCAGACAGTTTCTATGGTTGTGTGATGTTTGGGATTCTGAGAACTTTTCAAAGGGTATAAAAATGCTAGAGCCCCATAGGTGTGTTGTGTGGTTGTTGGCTGTTTAGGGAGGTTGATTGCATTTTGTTAATAGTTGTGGTCAAAAAAGAAACCAAAGGAAATAAATTAGATTTATGGATTTTCCCAATTCCTCTTTCCCCTCTATCCTTGATTCTCTTCTATCTAGTGTGAGGGAGGGTAACTGGTAGAATAAAGTGTGAGAAAAAGAGCCACAAAGCAGCAAAGACAGCTACAATGGCTCAGTACATAAAGATATTTGCTGCCAAGCTTGACCACCTAAGTTTTACTTCTGATACCCACACAGTGGAAGAAAAGAACCACAGTATCTTGCATGTTGTCCTTTGACTTTAACACATATATTTTGGTGCATGCACATGTTCTCTCTCTCTCTCTCTCTCTCTCTCTCTCTCTCTCTCTCACACACACACACACATAAATGAAAAAATAAAATGTATATTTTAAGTGAAAAATTCTTATTGGTTATTTTATTTACATTTCAAATGTTATTCCCCTTCCTGCTTTCCTCTCCTCAAACCTCCCAATCCATCTCCTCTTCCCTATGCTTCTAAGAGGGTGCTCTCCCACTCACTCCTGCCTCACCCCTTTAACATACTGGAGCACCAAGCCTTCACAGGACCAAGGGCTTCTCCTCCCACTGATGGCAGATAAGGCAATCCTCTGCTGCATATGTAGCTGGAGCCATGGACCCACCCACGTATACTCTTTGGTTCGTGGTTTAGTTCCTGGGAGCTCTGGGGAGTCTAGTTGGTTGATATTGTTTTTCTTCCTATGGTGTCCCAGTCCCCTTCAGCTCCTTCCCCTAACTCTTCCATTGTGGTCTCCAGGCTCAGTCTGATGGTTGGCGGTGAGTATCTGCATCTATATTGGTCAGGTACTGGCAGAGCCTCTCAGAGGACAGCTATAACAGGTTCCTATCAGCAAGCATTTCTTGGCATCAGTAATTTTATACTAGAAATGAAAAGCTCCACCAAATTCCTGTTCTTTACTTTTCATTCTACTTTGGTTTGACAAATGGAACTCTGTTTTTTTGCTCTTTTGCATCTTTTCTGACCATTTAGGAAATTCTGTGGTAATTGAAAGCACGGAGGATGCTCCTAAGAAGAATTGACTCAGCTGTCCTCTGCTGAGAGAAAAGGCAAGCTTCCTTCCCATTTTCTGATGTGTTTGACGATCAATATTACTTATACTTATTGTTATCTTCTCGGTAAGAGATCACAACAGTGAATTTTGTTTCTCTGTGGATTTAGTTAACAGTATATTTATATGGTACTCATAGCACACAGTCTGGGTCTGAGCACAGAGTAAAAAGGCAAGGAAACCACAGGGCATTTTCAGGGCTTCATGATGCTTATGGTAGTAATGTGCTAATTCAGGTTTCTTTGGAGACAGAATGAGAGACACTGACTATAAGGAATTGGACCATGTGCCTACAGTGGTCAAGAAATTCTAAAATCCCCAGAGATGGGAAGCTGGACAGTCATAAGAGCCAATTGTGTGAATTCTAGACTGAGGACAGAAAACCAATATTCCAGCTCAACAAGAAGGTTAGCGAATAGCAATCTTACAGTGTTTTTGTTTCAGTCATGTGTTAACTGAGGAGAAAGGAACACCTGATTAGGAAAGTTGGCAGGCTTGCTTAGTCCTCTAACTCAAATGCAAACCTATTTGTTAAACAACCTATAGAGACACTCATAAGGATGTTTAACTAGGTACCTGGTTGCCCTATAGCTCAGTTAAGTTCACATAAATTCAACATCACAATTGAGATTTTGCTTGCCCTCTTTCAGGCCATGGTGAACCAAATCCTATACATTGAAAATGCATTTATTGTACCTAGTCCACTGAATATCAAAGCTCAGGAACACAGTGTTCCTGTAGAGAATCATTTATTTACCTTCATTTTCACATGGCTGATCGGAATATGTGCCTTGTGTCTACTGCCTAGAACCATGAGACTGTCCTACATTCTGCTAGTATCCTGGAGAAAGAAAAATCAACATTCTAAATTCAAAGTATAGTTTTTAACTGAACACACATCACTTTTATGCCTTAATAAAGTTGAAATTTGAAGGTTGGAGACTGTCTATATCTTTTGGAATGTTAAGGTTCGTTCTTGGTGTGTACATACAGAATCAACCGTTCCTCTGCGACTAGAGTGTATTCAGAGAATAAACTTGTAATATGTGTGTTATTTCTTGAGGGATAGGGTAGGGAAAACTGATGTTGAGTGTTATTCTACATTTTCCAAGATCATTTTATAAAAAGGAGCTGGTTGTCTTAATGTAATTTAGAACTTATCTAAATAGCCCAGCTCTAAAGAGAATTATGTCTGCAGTTGGAAAATGCTCTGGGAAGGTGAAAGTAGCTAGGTGACATATTTTTAAATTAAATTTATTAACATTAGGGATGGACTAGATTTCAAGATATGTCAAAAGAAATAAAGAAATGTCATTAGGGGTTCAAAGTAAAGAATTTGCAAAATTTCTTTGCATTTCATGCATATTTGGAGGCTTCCTAGGAGCTAAACATTTGGAGATGAAAACAAACATTTAAGATATCACCTTTCTGTCTCCATAAATTGAATGTTATTAGAAAAAAGAGAATAGATGAGGGGTCCCTGATATGTAATGCTAAGAAAGATGAGGATGCAGGTGAAATGTAGAAGACATCTCAGAATATAGCAGAAAGGACAACAGCATCTCTAGTTGAGAACTGAGCATGAAATATAAAACATGCTTACTTGTAAGTTTAGAAATAAATAAACATCACCTTTTTAAAAAAATCAATCATAAGAGACTTTATTTAATAAGCCCTAGCTTTCAGCATGATGATAGGTTTGTACAATTATTCCAGAATGATTTATTTTTCTTTTTTCTTTTTTAGATTTATTTATTTATTATATGTGAGTACACTGTAGCTGTCTTCAGACCCACCAGAAGAGGGCGTCAGATCTCATTACGGATGGTTGTAAGCCACCATGTGGTTGCTGGGATTTGAACTCATGACCTTTGGAAGAGCAGTCGGTGCTCTTCCCCACTGAGCCATCTCTCCAGCCCTTTATTTTTATTTTTAATTAATTTTTTTTTTTTACTTATTCAATTTACATCTCACTTACTGCCCTCTCCTGGTAACCCACTCCCTCAATCCTTGCCCCATTCCCTTCTCCTCTGAACAGGTTGCGGTGACCTGTAAGACTAGGTGCTTCCTTTCCCACTGAGGCCAGACAAGACAGCCCAACTAGTAGATCATATCCCACATACAGTCAACAGCTTTGGGGATTGCCTCTGTTCAGGACCCACATGAAAATCAAGCTGCACATCTGCTACATATAAGTGGGGAGGCCTAGGCCCAGCCCGTGTATGTTTTTTTGGTTGGTGGTTCAGACTCTGAGAGCCCCCAAGGTTCCACCTTAGTTGACTCTGTTTATTTTCCCCATCACCTTTAATGATACAGGCTTCAGAGTGATTTGAGCTTCAATTCAAATAAATATGCATGTTTGTGAAATTTTAAAAAACAAATCCATTGTACTGGTTACTATTAAATGCCATCTTACCACAACTTATCAACCCCTGAGAAAGGAGTTTCGGTGAGAGGTTACCTAGACATGATTGGCTAATGGGCATACCTGTGGAGTATTGTTAATTGACCCAGCCCACTGTGGGTAGCACCATTCCCTGGGCAGTAGGCTTTGAGGTGTATAAGAATGGAAATGGCTAGCTTGAAAACAAGCAAGCATCCCAGGCCCAATTGTTTCCTTCTGTTCTTATTTTCCAACTTTATGTTTGTTACTAACATTAATTAAAGCTCTGTGTCTTATATATTGAGGCAGGGTCTCCCATTTTGATGGAGAGTGTACCAATTCTGGTAGTCTAACTAACTGAGTTTGCTTCAGCTATTCCTTCCCCATGCTTCAGGCACACGGGGAGTACAGATGGGCTGCATTACTCATGGGTTTTTATGTGGATGCTGGGGATTCAGATGCTAGTCCTCATCGGGATGCTCTCAGCGGCTATGCTTACAACTCCTTAGTATAGAGTATATTCCATCAGTATCATAGAGCTTACATTTTATTTTATTTTTATTCCATTTTTATTAGATATTTATTTACATTTCAAATGATATTTCATTCCCAGTTTACCTTCCAAAAAAAAAAAAAAAAAACCCTTCTGTTCCCTCCCCCCTCCCCACTGCTCACCAACCTACCCACTCCCACGTCATGGCCCTGGCATTCCCCTATACTAGGGCACAGAGCCTTCATAGGACCAAGTGCCTCTCCTCCCATTGACGACTGATTAGGCCATCCTCTGTTACATATGGAGCCATGGAGTCCTACCATGTGTACTCTTTGGTTGGTGCTTTAGTCCCTGGGAGCTCTGAGGGTATTAGTTAGTTCATATTGTTGTTCATCCTAAGGGACTGCAAACCCTTCACCTCCTTGGGTTCTTTCTCTAGCTCCTTCATTGGGGACCATGTACTCAGTCCAATGAATGGCTGTGAGCCTCTACTTCTGTATTAGTCAGATAGTGTCAGAACGTCTCAGGAGACAGCTATATCAGGCTCCTGTCAGCCAGCACTTGCTGTCTCTCATTGTAAATGCCTAATTCTGCCCTTTCAATCTCTCTTTCCCTTTCCCCATGTCTCATATGTAAAAACAGTACAATCATAAAGATCACAAACTCAATTTCTTAAAAAATATTATTAGTGGTGTGTGTATGTGTGTGTGTGTGTGTGTGTGTGTGTTATGCGTGTGTGTGGGGGGGTAAGAGTATGTATGATGTGTGTGGGAGTAAATATCCTGTGGAGAACCTTCTCTCCTTCTACCTCTTGGTATCTCTCCAAGGATGAACTTCCAGGTACCAGTTTTACCCACTGAGCTATTGTGCTATCTTATCATTTTGGATGTCTGAAAAATAATTGCTTGAAAAATGACAGTTGTTTTGGCTGTGCTCTTATACAAAATCAGCCACATTCAGACTTTGAAATTTTTTTCAGAGAAAACTGTTCTAAAAATACAAACACAACTTTTTTATTTTGGAGATGTTCCCAGGGTTTTGACTACTTTAGCTTTAATTAATGTCAGTAATAAATTTAAATTTGGGAGAAAAAACCAAGGGATAAATGACAGGAAGTAAATGCATGACTGTGAATCATCATTTATTATAATTATGATGTGATGGCATTTTAACAAAGTTTATTTGAAATACAAAGCAAATCTCATACAGAGTGTATCAGAAGAGCAGTGCAAGCATTAGATTTCAATGAGGAATATTTTTATACTTTATTTCTTATTAATTTTTTGAGTTAGCACACAAAGTAATGTTTCTTTATAGCATGTTTATACATATATGTCATTATGTACATTATTTGAATTCATCCTCTTTTCTTACTGCTTTTCTTTGAGCTCCCAACTTCCTCAATAGGGAACAAATTAATGATGATATCAAATTACATTGTAGGACTTGAGGGTGGTAAGAGCTCTTCCTGTGCGACTGTGCAACTGTGAATCTTCTGCCCACATAATAACATGGAAATTAGCATGCTGGCATCTGTAATATCAGTGATATGCAGAAGAGAGATAGGAGAATTGCTGGCGTTTTATGTTTACCAGGTTAGCTTCAGGTTCTGTGAGAGGCCCTGATGAAGAGAATAAGGCCGAGGGTGAGAGAGCAGAAAGCCTGATACCTGAAATCCTCACCTGGCTTCCACGTGTGCAGGAATGTGTGCTTATGTTTATACACATATACCACACATGCATACATAACCCATTCTCTCACAAATACTAGATTCCAGCTGGTAGTAGTGTATCATTTCATAAACTGAGTACTGCCACGTAGTTATGGTTGTATTATTGAGCTCGTCATTTGGCTAAATTAGTGTATTTAATGTTGATTCTCTTAGAGAACTGAGATTAGTATAATTTTAGAAAGTATTCAGGCCAATTTGTTGAAGTATATATTTATTTTAAAAGTTATTTTACTTCCCTCTAGAACAGTGGTTTTCAACTTGTGGGTCATGGCCCCTTGGGGGTGGAAATCTAACAACCCTTTCACAGGGGTTACATATCAGATATCTATCCTGCCTATCAGACATTGAGAATTCATTATAGAGCTAGATTAGAGGTACGAAGTAGCAATGAAAATAAAGGGGGTTGGGGGTCATCACAACACGAAGAACTGCCATAAAGAGTCACAGTATTAGGAAAGTTGAGAACTACTGGTCTGGAACATGGTGTGAAGTAGAACATTAGTCTTGAAGAAAACACAGCCCATCATAGGAGGAGGGACCCAGGGCTCACCAACTCACTGATGTCCCCCTCCCCTTGCTCACTCTGTCAGTGTTCTTTCTAGCTCACAAGTCAGTGCTCAGAATTATTTTAGTGGTTGTTCTGGTCCCAGCTCTCCTGCTATCTTTTCAGGCATTTTCTGAAAGCCTGAACATAGCAGCTGATACTCTAAATTTCTCCATTTCCCATTTAGAAACAGAATTGCTGCAAACTGAGCATCTAGAAAACCGTGCCCAACACACTGCTCTCAATGTAACCTGGACCACTCAGTGGGTTCTACAGATCTCCAGATATTATTTCATTCCATCTGACTTGGTAGGAAGGAACAAGCCTGATGAAGATGACACTTTACTACCCAGGACAAAACCTTCTCACTTTGTATTTTGCTTAACTACGTTTTGGTCTTTGTGTTTTTTTTTTTTTTTTTTTTTCTTTTTTTTTTAATTAGGTATTTTCTTTATT
>JADRCD010219931.1:12464-32322 GCA_019843815.1 Montemys delectorum
CCCCCCCCCTTTCTCTTTTTTTTCCTCTTAAGAATTTTTTTCATGCACTTTGATGTTTTTTAACCTTCCCACAACTCCTCCCAGACCCTTCCACCCCCCTATCCATCTAACTTTATGGTCTCTAACAAATAAGTAAAACCACGGAGTTCACTTTGTGTTAACTGATTGATAACTCCTGGGTTTGCCCTGGAGTGTAGTTAATATACATAGTGACTACATTGGAGAAAATTGATTTTCCCTCTGTCAGCAGATATACAGTGCAAGCATTTTTTTGCTTAGAAGTGGGTCCTCACCTCCATTTCCTCTTCTTGGTGCTAGGAGCCCATCTGACCTGAGCCTTTAAGTCTTGAACAAGCTGCTACAATATGAGTTGTGATGTGACGTATCCTGTTGTCTGGAAGGCACTGTCTCTGGCGCTGGAGTCACCTCTGGCTACATTTAAGCCTCTCTCCCCCCAGGTCCCCCATCCTGAGCCTTCCAGAAAGAGGTAGGATAAGGCACCCCATGGAGGACCGCGGGCTCCAGTGTCTTTCCCTCTCTGCACTGTCCAGTTGTGCTCTCTGACAAACCCCCTTATCAATCCCTAATACAACATTAAAACAGGCTTGGTACTTTATGACTGAATAAGATTATAATAATCCCAATACTAGAAAAGGAGAGGCAGAAGGAGCTCTAGTTCAAAATCATCCCTGCCTACGTAATGAGTTCTGGGTCAACCTGGGCTTCTGGGTCTTAAACTAAAATTAAAAGAGGTTGAAAAATCCCAACCCCCCCCCCCAAAAAAAAACAAAAAAACAAAAACTACTACCATGTCTGTAGTATAGGCTGTCTATGCAGCCTGGGCTGGCCTCAAACTTGTAGTCTCCTCCTTTAGCCCCAAGTGCTGAGATTACAGGCATGAGCCACAGATACTTTATATATTCCTCTTTTTAAAAAGTCAAGTAAAAGCTTCAGTATTTCAAACCACTTGTAAATGTTCTTTAGAACCACTAATCATTTGTTGGTTAAGAAACATAAGTTTAGCCAGGCTGTGGTGGTACACGCCTTTAATCCCAGCTCTTGGGAGGCAGAGGCCAGCCAGGTCTACAGAGTGAGTTCCGGGACAGCCAGGGTTATGCAGAGAAACCCTGTCTCGAAAAAACAAAAAGAAAAAAGAAAAAAAAAGAAACACAAGTTTAGGGGCTGGTGAGACGGTAGGGAAGAGCACTGACTGCTCTTTGAAGATCATGAGTTCAAATCCCAGCAACCACATGGTGGCTCACAACCACCCATAATGAAATCTGATGACCTCTTCTGAAGATAGCTACAGTATACTTACATATAATAAAAAAATAAAAAGAAACACAAGTTTAATAAAATTGTTCAGTCTCATAAAACATGCACAGACTTGGTAAGGCTGTAACAAAAAAGAAGTTTCCAAAACAATCATACAAACAAAAACCAATGAGAGCCAAACTTAAAAGAATGACAAATTTACAAATGGATAAAATGTGATTTATGAATAAACAAGTTATAATGAGGCCCCAAACAAATCGTTAAAATAATGATTCATAATCTTAACTAGCATGCTTTTTTAGGGCACTGGTGTTTGTGGTTGTCAATGGAAGCACCTCAAGAGGTGACATCTTTGGTGCCAGCACCTGAATCTTGGCAGCAAAAGGCTGTGAATTAGTGCACCTAAGCCAAGCACACTGTCTACAAGTCCAAACCACACTTGCAGAAAATGAGTCCTGTGGCTTCCCTGGTAGAGCACTTGAACAGCATCAATTCCACGCCACAAAGAAAAAGAAACAGGCAAGCTAAACCCACAGTGAAAAGCATGCCACTACCCAGAACAATGAGGGGATGTAAGACATTAAAACTGCCGGGCAGTGGTGGCGCACGCCTTTAATCCCAGCACTTGGGAGGCAGAGGCAGGAGGATTTCTGAGTTCTAGGCCAGCCTGGTCTACAGAGTGAGTTCCAGGACAGCCAGGGCTACACAGAGAAACCCTATCTCAAAAACAAAAACAAAAACAAAAAAAACAACAAAAAAAAGACATTAAAACTAACACTTTAGATGGCTTGGGGCTGTAGCTCACTTGGTAGAATGCTTGCCTAGCAAGAAGCCCTGGGTTTGATCCCTGACACAGGCCTGTCATCCCAGAATGCATGAGGGTCAGAAGTTCAAAGTCATCCTCAGTTACATATGAGTTGAGGGTAGCTTGGGATATGTGAAAACTTGCCTCAATAAAAAAATACGACTTTGAAGCTGTAGGAAGAGGCATAGCAGTAGTCCATGCACTTAGCATGCATGAGGACCTGGGTTCAAACCCTAGCAAAGCTTCAAAAAAATGTTTAATTAATACTAACTCTTGTAAATTTTCAAATATTTAAATTTTAAGCCCTTTAAAAATGCTAATTAAGGTTCAAAGTACGTCTGTGTGTGTGTGTGTGTGAGTGTGTGTGTGTGTGTGTGTGTGTGTGTGTGTCTATCTCAATCTGGTTCCTCTTCTTTTCTCTACAGTCACCTAGCTAGGGTCTAAGCACAGAACCATCAATCCATTTGATTAAGCACTGTTGGAGAGAAAACTGTCAGCACTGATTACAGCTACATGTTTCTCAATCTCAAGTTGTGCTCTCAACGATGCCCTTCCAAGTCAGCTACCAGTTGGTGTATCATATAGCTACAGTCCTCCCCGGCCAGATGACCTTAATCCCTTGAAACCAGAAACCTGCTGCTTCCAAGCTTCTTTGTTTTGAGCAAGTTAACCTTTTTACTCTGTATTTCAACTCCCTACAGAGTAAAAATGTAGCTAACGCCAATAACAAGGGTTGCAAGAATCATGCAGGAGAGCTTGCCCATCTGAGTACCAAGTGCTACACTGAGAACACAGCAGTAAGGAATCAAGATGCACAAACCCCTGCTTGAGGCTGTTTTCAGGCCTAATTTAGACAGAAAAACTAGGTCCCCTGAGCAGGGATCATTTCAGATAAAATCTAAAGAAATAGGCATCCCCAAGTAAATTGAGATATAGGTCAAGTGTATTTGGGGCAAAAGAAGCAGAAGCACTAGAAACAGTGTAGCTCTACAGAAAGAAAAGAAGTTCCAAGATGTCCACTGCACCAGGCACCCTGCTGGCCATTGTAAGTTGTTTGGAGCTTCAGTATGAGGGAAGGCCATGGAAGGTTCGAGGAGGAAAGTGACATGATCCAACTGTCATTCTAGCTACTGTATCATTAATACAGTAAAACAAAGTGGGACCAGAAACAGTGTCAGTCCCCCAAGAAATTCCTTTCCCCAAGTCTGGCACTTAGACAAAAGCCAGCATTCTTTCAGAGGCCTGAAGATAGTTCCTACAAGCTAAGAGAGTTTTCTCCTTATCTTTGGGCAAAAGGGATGTAGGGCTCTTCCATTAACATATCCTAATGGTGCCTATCAGCATGTCAAGGTCAATGCTAGCCTCCACACTTCCTCATTCCCTACTCACAAGGCCCCACCCCAGCTTACAGGCTCCCTTCCTCCCAGGTATGGCTTTCCCATATAACCCAGGAGCGTGCACTCTTTCGAGTTCGCTTGCTCGCTCGCGCTCTCTCTCTCTCTCTCGCTCTCTCTCTCTCTCTCTCTCTCAATCTCTCTCACTCACTCACTCACTCACTCACACTCCCCTTGCATCTCTCTGTTCTCCTCAGAGACAGCCTTGGCAGTTTGAAATAAATTTTTTATCCTTGTACCCACACTCCATTGGTACTCGTTTTCATTCAAATAGAAGAAACTCGTAAAGTGCAGAACGTGTGGTAACCAGAGGCACGTGAGTCACGTGAGTATTACATAGAATACTTTAGAAGGGGCAGCATCTGCCAACGATCCTAGGGCTTTGGGGGCAGTCAACATCTGTACCCAGCATTCAATAGGCTTTCACTAGTTATTCATTTCCTCCTCCTTTGTCAGTCCTCCCCCTCCTCTCCATTCTTTTATTTCCTTTGGCAGAAAATATAAAAACTATTTGCCTCTGTAGCCCTAATCTCAAAGTCACTAATGCCTTGGTTTTTGTTGTTTTGTTTCTTTTGAGACAAGGGTTTCTCTGTGTAATCCTGACCATCCTGGAACTCTCATGGTAGACCAGGTGGGCCTCCAACTCAGGAGATCCACCTGCCTCTGCCTCCCAGGTACTGGGATCAAAGGTGTGCGCCATCACCAACAGGATCACTAATACCTTTCAATAACATCTGATGATCACTCTGTGGACCTAAGAATACAAAACCGAGCTTGTAACATTCAAGCAACAATGTAGCTATACTAGTCCCCTAGCCTCTAGAAAAGTGGTTTCTCTAACGCTCAGAACATAAAAAAAAAAAAAAAAAAAAAAATGTTTCCTTTTTCCAGTGTGATTCTTTGAGCTCTGAAGTGTCAGGTAGAGTTTCTCACATCCAAGGCTAGCCTCAACTCACTATGTTGCTGAGGATGACCTTGAATTTCTGATCTTGAATTTATCATTGCCTAAGAATCAGGATTACAGGCCTGTACCACCATACTTGATATGTCCTGATAACTCTCTGGAGTCCAGCCAGCGCTTCTAAGAAACATCCATATAAAGCTAGTTTGTTCTAGACGTCACGTGAAATGGCCCAAAAGCAATTCAAATAATATTAAAAATGTAGACAGGGTTTATATACTGGTACATCCCAAATACTCGCAGGATCTAAAGTTTGAGGCCAGCCTAGATACAAAACACGTTGTTATAAACAGTTGTATCAAGAACAAGAAGTCATCTAAAAAGTCGCAGGCACAGACGGGAAAACGTTCTTTAGTAAACTTAATTAAGGACACTTAACAGGACCTGACACATAAAGGCAAACGTAACTGTTAAAGTAAAAAAAAAAAAATACATCAAGCCCTATTTTTGCCTTTTCTTTGATCATAAATGCCATTACAAGAGCAATCACAGATAGTAACTATGTGTCTAAGAAATAAATGGGAGGGAGGTGCCCTGACCAGGAGCTTGTGGAGGGGATAGGCAAGATCTATGGCAAAGGGACTACTAGGGGACAAAGAAGAGATGAATCTCAGAATCTTAATTTTGGGATTGAGACACACTGAAATTTGTAGCTCTGGTCCCACGAAGGTAATGCTGGGAAGAGGCGGGGTCTGCAGGAACCCAACAGTCCCAGCGCGAAAGAAGCAGAAATGAGCTCACTCACCTCTAACGCCGCCTGGGGGTCCCCGTCGATCAGAGCATCTGAGAAGCTCTGGAAAAACCTGCCAAGAAAACAACAACTTCAGCAGGGCTCTCTAACCAAGGAGAGAACAGAAAGGCAAATGGCAAAGGTGAAGAAAATCACGCACCGCTGGGACGATGCAGGTCCTGCTGCAGCTGCCGCCATCCCTAGTAGTCACGAAAGCTGCTTGAGCGTTTTCTACCTTGGTTACCAGCTCCGCCGCCGCCCAGGAGGGGAAAACTTCTAAAGAAACCCCAACAGAGCTTCCGTCCTCCGTAGCCAATCAGCGGTCGCGCAGCATGCGGCCGCGGAAAAGGAGGCGAAGGGTGGGCAGGTAGGCGCGGGGCTGGCTGGGAAAGAGGAGGAAACGCTCTCCGGCCACGCCCCTGCCCGTGACGCGCGCAAAGTCCCGCCCCGAGGGCGTGGCCACTGGCCCTGCGGCCCGCCGTGAGACCGTAGGGGGTCCCGCATGGCCTGTAGGCTTTGTAATATTGTCTCAAAGCCCGCTGTAAGGTACTGGGATCCGTCGGGGATGGTCCTCGCATCGTTCAGGCGTGTCACGTTAAGCTCCGTTTTCGCCGGTTTTCATCATGGCTACCGCCGGCGACCGAGTTGTGCGTGACGTCATTCGTGGCTGCCAGGTCTTTTCCGGCAGCAGAGCCGGGGATGGCGCATCAGTTCTCATGAGTATCGGTGGAGAACCCGGACGGGCTGGCTCGCCGGAAGTCACGTTACCCGCCGGGAGAAGGGAGTTTTCCGGAGGCCCTGCCAAGTCCCAGCTCTCCACACCCCAAGCTTCCTTCCTAGTCGGCTGTCCAAACCAAGGACAGCCTGTTTTCGCAGGCACCGCGTGGATGAAAGTGACCTACAGCTAAAGGTCTTAGTGCTGCCTTGTGTTCTAAGTACCAGTAAGCCCCCAGTCCCCCGCCGTCCTTAGAGCCAAACAGGACACTGGGAAGTTTCCTGCGAATTCTTTGAGACTGAGTGGTAAGGGGCAACAGGAAGGAGTGTCAGGTTCAGCGGAGCAAGTAACAGAATTTAAAAATCCGCTGCATTAAGACTGCACACCAAACTTGATTTAAAAGCTGTTGATACGCTCAGAAAGTCGTTTTACCAAATCTATTTTAGCAGATGAAATGAATGAGGTGGTCAGTGGCTTCCTCAAACACGAGTGTGTGTGTGTGTGTGTGTGTGTGTGTGTGTATGTATATGTATATTCTTTTATATGTATATAAAAGACCTCAGTCTGGAAACATGACACGAAGAAAAATTACAGTTCAGGCACTTGCGTACATATCCTCACTGTTAGACTTGCCCACTTTTTGGAGTTGTAACTTTAAAAAGACCTGTCTTCTCCACTTTTCTAGCACGTTTTCCATACTGGCCAAACTCCTGATTGTGCTTCTTAGCTATCGTGGGTGTTCTAATTTTTTGTTAAAACCCCCACCTATCACTCACCCCTTGCAGGTGCAAGAAGTAAGGGTGAGAGGGCCTTTAAAAGTACAGAGAAACTTGAGCCTGTATTCAAGATGGAGGCACAAGTTACAAAGATTTAAGTATGTGTGGGGTCATCAAGAGATGGAAGTGTGGAATACTACAAAGTTTATAAAGTGTAACAAATTTGTGACTTGTAGGTATATCCCATCTGTATTGTAAATGGGTGGTTTGAAGGGGGGAAAGAGGGGCTGATAGAAGATAGCAGGTCAAAGAAAGGAATCTGAATCCACTTGTAGGAATGGAGAAGCAGGTGGGAGAGACACTTGAGGCAGAACAGGGCCAGCTGGCCACTAAACTCAAAGAGGTGCAGGTTTCTGGTTTGAGTATTTGCTGAGAAGCTCAAATTAGCTGAACTAAACTGAAGCTAAGCAGCTTTGTAAGGATCTTTCCATTTAAGTTGTTTTATGTTTCTGTGTACCCCGCAGATACTAAACTATAAATGAACAGATGCATTAAGATGAGGATTGTCTTCTCATAAATGTCTTTAAAGCAGATGTTAGTTTTGTTCAATTTGCAGTTCTTTGCATGGCTGGGTGTGAATTCCTTCTTGGATGCATTTATTGCAGACACCTTGTGCCAGATCGCATCTCTTAATATCAACTGAAGCAAGTTTTCATGTAGATCAATTTACAATTATTTCTTTTGTGCTGTGTGTAAGACTGCCTACTCAAAGGCTCTTGAAACATTTCTTTTAGATCGCTCACTTTGCACATTTAAGTCTATTATCTACTTTGACAACTTTTTTGAAAGCATAACAAGGGATAAAAAGTTCATTATTTTTTCCTCCACACAGATAACCAACCAACTCAACCCCAGTTACTGAAAAAAACAAATATTCATTTCCCCTTCAACTTGATAGCAACTTCATTGCTCTATTCAAAATTTAAGGCATCTTCTTGGAAACAGAATTGCCAGGCTTGCCAGCACATTCATTTCAAGTTTTCTAGACTGTAAAGCTGTAAAGTTTCTGTGCCTAATAAATAACCCAGTCTTAAGTAGTTTTGTTATAGTGGCACAAATGAACTGCGATCTTCCTGTTCATTGAAAAGCTCTACTGACCTAAGTTAAAAGATTTGGTTTAGGGTCTGGTGAGGCGGCTCAGCAGTTAATTGTACTTGTTACACAAACCTGGAGAACTGAGTTTGCTCCCCAGGACTTAGGTAAAGATGGAAGGAGAGAACCAACTCCACAAAGATGTTCTCTGACCCACTCTCCCTTCACTCTCTCTCACACACACGGTATCAAACTTTAGTTTAGCTGGGCTTTGTGACACATACTTTTAATCTCTAATTGTGAGTCTATAGCAGATTGCCAAGCGTGCAAGGTCAGCTTGAGTTATATAACAATTCAAAGTCAGGCAGAGCTATACATTGAAACCCCCTCTTGAAACAAAAAAAAACAGTTTTCTGCAAGTTGTTTATAGTATACTAGTGTTATATACCTATAAAATTTCATTAGTAGGCTGGAGAGGTGGCTCAGAGGGTAAGAGCACTGGCTGTTCTCCCAGGGAATCAGAGGTTCGATTTCCCCGTACCCACATGGCAACTCACACACATCTGTAAGTCTAGTCTTAGGGTATCCAACACCTCCAGGCTTCAATAGGCACATCACAAATGTGGCTCATTAGGGTTTCTACTGCTGTGACAAAACACCATGCCCAGAAAGCAAGTTGAGGAGGAAGGGGTTTCCTTTACTTCCACATTGCTGTTCCTCACTCAAGGAAGCCAGGGCAGGAACCTGGAGGCAGGAGCTGTTGCAGAGGCCACAAATAGATGCTTACTAGCTTGCTCCAACAGCTTGCTCAGCTTGCCGCCTTATAGAATGCAGGACTACTAGCCCAGGGATGGCACCACCCACAGTAGGCTGGGCTCTTCCCCCATCTATCACGAATTGAGAAAATGATCTACTACTGGATCTCATGAAGGCAGTTCCTCAACTGAGGCTCCTTTCTCTGTGATGACTCTAGCTTGTGTCAGGTTGACACAAAACCAGCCAGTACATACATACATACCTACACACACATACATGCAGACAAACAGGTGAATGAGAATGGCTCCATAGTCTCATACATTTGAATGCTTGGTCACCAGGGAGTGGCACTATTTAAAAAAACAAAACAATTAGGGATCGGGAGGTGAGGCCCTGTTGGAGGAAGTATGTCCTTGGGGATGGGTTTTGAGATTTTAAGGGCCAAAGCCAGAGGCCAGTGTCCATCCCTGCTGCCTTCCAAACTGGATGCAGACCTCTCAGCTACTATGTCTGCCTGGATGTTGCCATGCTCTCTACCATGAGGATAATAGACTAATCCTCTGACAATGTAAGTGACCCCCAGTTAAGTGTTTTCCTTTTTAAGAATACCATGATCATGCTGTCTCTTCACAGCAATAGAAACTCAAGACACCCATGCATAGCCAATGATGCTTTAAAGGTTATGTGTCAGTCCTGACACATGCCTTAAATCTCAACACTTGGGAGGCCAAGCAAGCAGGTCCTCTGAATTCAAAGCCACCCAGAGGTACACAGTGAGTGAGACCCTGTCTCAATGCACATGCACACACAAATGGGTACAAATGTATGAAAAATGACTAAGTTTACCACTAAGAGAGTAGGGGCATACCATGTTAGTGAGATTTTTGTTCTCTTGAATTTTTCTTTTTCCAAGTTTAGCTATTAATAAGAAAGCCTGTTTTAGAGCTGGGGTGATGGCTTGGTGAAAATAATCACTTACTATGTAAATAAGCCCCATGACCTCTATCTGGATCCCTAGGACCCAGGAAGTGTCGGAAGCAGCAGCAGAGGGCCTGTAGGACCCACCTCAGACCCAGTGATGGAGGACCCACAACCAGTGCTGTGCTCTCATCTCTACATGTGTTCCTGCATGTGTACTCAGACATTTAAAAGCTGACTTAGACCCACAGCCTCTACACCACAAGTTTATTTTCTCTTTGGCTTTCTACAACAGAGTCTCATATACACAGAAATACATTTCAGAGTGTGTATGTTCTTTAAGCAGTAAATTACCAGGGCTGTGTGACACTCAGAGGGTAACAAAAACTATTCAAGCCTGAAAGTCTGAACTTGACCCTTGAAACCCATGGTGGAAGAAAAGAACCCACTCCCAAATGCTGTACTGTGTTCCCCACAGGCATGCACATGGATGTGCACACAGTGTAAGAACCTTGCCAGGTATGCTTAGTCTCATGTGCCTTTACTCAAGAGTCTGAGGCAGGACAACCACTAGTTCCAGGACAGCAAAGTGTGTTTGGGGAGGCCTTGTGTCAAAAAGCAAAAGAATTACAAACAAGAAACATTTGCTTGAAAACAGAAATATTGAGAACTTTTACATGATTTAATAATAACAATTAAAGATACAAAAATGTTTAGAGGATTCCAAAATTTAAATTTTTGTTTAAATACAAATTCATTTTATAATATGAAAACATAATATTAGACCTCTAACAATAATTTTTCTTCTACAAAACTTTCTATACTAGAGAATTTGCAGAAAACAATTTCTTGTGACAATAAATGTACATTATTTACATTGAAAAAGTAACCTAAAAACTCTACTTCAAAAACTTGGATATATGATATCTTTGTATGCAACTTCCCTTCCCCTTCACCCACAGTAAAAAAAATGATCCAAATAAAAAACAGTTGTGCTTTTATAATAATAACTGACTCAGCTATACTAGCTCAGGACTCCAGTTGCTTCTTTGGCCCTCGAAGCCCTGACTCTCTTAGAATAGCAGTCTGTCATTTAGCACTCAGCTTACCAATAAGCCACAATTTTAGTAATTGTGGCCTAAGGATTAATGAGCAAAGAACTTAGGAAGAATTTATGGCAGACCTTACTGATAGTAATTTTGTGAGGAAAATATTTTTAAGCAGTAATATTTTACCTATATTTACATAAGGAGATAATCTGGTAATATTCCAAATAATTTTAAAGTACAGATTATAAAATCATAAAATTTATAACAAGGAAACTTGTAGATCATTTTGTCTAGTCCAATGCATCCCTTCATTTTACCAGAATGGCACAGACTAGCAGGTGAAATGGCCTGCCAAAAGTTACACAGCTAGCAGGTGGAGTGGCCTGCCCAGGGTTACATACCTAGCAGGTGGAGTGGCCTGCCCAGGGTTACACACCTAGCAGGTGGAGTGGCCTGCCCAGGGTTACACACCTAGCAGGTGGAGTGGCCTGCCCAGGGTTACACACCTAGCAGGTGGAGTGGCCTGCCCAGGGTTACACACCTAGCTAGTGGAAGTGTGACAACTGCTGCCTTTATAATATCACATTTCTTAAACTCAGGTTCAGACATTATCATAGGCACACTTAAATATTTTTGTTATTGTTTTGGTTTTTTTTTATAGGTTCTATGTACCCAGGCTGGCTTCAAACTCACTCTGTAGCTAAGGCTGGCCTTGAACTCCTGACTGCCCTTGGTCCTCCCAAGTGCTGGGATTACAAGTATATGCCAACACATTAGGCATATACATTTCAATTTATGTCATTTTACAAATTCGTAGTATATTAAACAGTACAACCAACTAAAGTCAAGCTAAGTGACATCGCAACAATTTTATCAAATACGTCTCTTGCATCTGAAAGAGCCAAGATTTAAATTATACAAGTGGAATGAAAATGTTTCCTATATAAACTTCCTGTTGTCTTATATTTAAGTAGTATTTTCCAAACAATTCATGAAGCTAGTACAGTGTCAAGCTAGAAAAGAAACTTTAAAAATACTTATGATATAGCAACTGAAAAAATATCTCAAGAATTTCTTCATCGTATAAAACTCCTGCTCCTTCACAACTAAGTTCTGAAACACTTAGAGAAGAGACTTGGGGTTTCTTCCTTATCTAGCAAAGTCAAAAGTCACTGTTTTTAACAATTATAAAACTAAGAACTTCTGTAGATTTTATCTTAGAAAAAGATCACGTTATGGTCAGACAACCGAAAAATGAGTTCAATTAAAAAAAAAACCATGCATAATGCCTTTGGTGTATTAATTAAAAAGAGTTGGGCTCTAGCAGTTCATTATGTTTGATGGCCACCTCAGAGGAAAACCCATTTGAACTGGATACCACCATCACATAAGGCTGGGGCTGCAGGTCAGTGTTCTCAGCATCTTCATTCAAATGATCTTCAGCCTTTTTCTCCACCTCTTGCTTAAGAGTTTTTGTTTCCTGAGCTTTGATAACAGAAGTGATCACAGTGCCAGGTGGGTGTGCAACCAGCTGTGAACTCCGAGAGAAAGTCACCACAGGTGTTGTAGCGCTGAACGACGGAGACGACACCACACTGACCGCTCCATTGCAAATGGACTGAACACTGCTTGTGAGGACCTGCTGAACTTGGGTGGGGCTGAAGACAATTGAAGGAGGAGAGCCTGGCTTCGGGGACTGTAGCATAACGTTTTCTTTCAGTACTGTCATGGGCTGTGGTGATGGAATGGTTTGTAAGATAAATTTCTGAGACCCTGCACTTGATGACGGGTCTATGCTGGCTATAACTGTTGTGAGTGGCACTGTTACTGTATGTAACTGTTGGTTGCCAGGAGACACCACTACTGGAACCTGGGTTGAAGCCTGTATCGTCCTATTGAGATCAACAAATAGAAGTGAGACAGTTAGCAAATGGAACATCTTTTAAAGCTTTAATACTTTACACGTTACTCTTAAAAGTACATTCCATTGCTACTTCCCCTATTTTTATTACAGCGTAATTAACATCATGCCAAACCGTGTTCTAAACATGCTGACAGCAGCACACACCTGTAATCAACACACTCAGGAAGTGGAGGCAATTGGAGGCCAGCCAAGGCTACATGGCTCCTCTCTCAGATGAACAGTCTGTACACACCACCACATTACTACAAGGCAGTAAGGTATCAAGACACTAAGCAAGGCATTTATGGATGAGCCAGGCTGAAGCAAAGGATGGATTTAAAACTACATCTGTTGACTCATTGTGCTCACTCCCAATAATTGTTTTCAACTTTTTTTAACATGAGAATGCTTAACTTTTAAAATTCTATTTTAACAGGATTATCTATTTTTAAAGGCATTACTAGGATTTCGGTAGCTCATAATTGGTGTCGGGCTGACATTAAAGAAATCATGACTCTAACTCCTACAAGTTCTAAGCCAACAGAGAACAAAATTAAGGCCACACTTTGTCAAAATAAAATACACATATTTCAGCAGTTTTAAATGCCAAATTAATTTTCACAGTATTTTTTCCAATACAGGTTCTTTCTGTGTTGCCTAAACTAGCCCTGACCCCATCCACCAGCAGACGGAATTATAGCCATGTACTGCCCTACCCAGCATAAAACTATAATTTAACATAAAAAATTTAATGTAAAATCTAGTTTATGGAACTGGAATAATGAGCTTAACCTCATTATTAAGTAAAACAGTTTATAAATGATGTGATAACTCAATATAATTTTAAAAGTTCACACCTGTGAAGTTTATAGGTTGGTTGGTTGGTTGATTTGAGACATAAGTCTCATAGCCTAAGCTAGTCTTTATCACCAGGCCCTGCCTCTACCTCCCAAGTGCTAGGATTACAGGCATACACTACTGCACACTGTTTAAATTTATAGTTGTGGTTACTGTTGTTATAAGACAGTTGAAAACTCTATCATGAGTTCAGCTGTTCTCTCTGATTTCAGTTATTTTGTGAAAGTTACACTTCAAATGGCTCGTTGCTAAACTAATCTCAACTAGCAAATTATTATTATTATTATTATTATTTTTGGCTTTTCGAGACAGGGATTCTCTGTATAGCCCTGGCTGTCCTGGAGCTCACTCTGTAGACCAGGCTGGCCTTGAACTCGGAAATCTGCCTGCCTCTGCCTCCCAAGTGCTGGGTTAAAGGCATGTGTGCACCACCACGCCCGGCAAATTATTAAACATAAATTTTATTGTGGAGTAGTTATAGGTCACCTGTCACATGTGAGAAGTAGGCTGTATAAAAAGACAAAACAAAGACCAAGTGCAACTTGGAAAGGCGTGGGAAGGCACAGGACGGCTCATCCATGTGGGATGCTAAGTCTCCAGTTCAGATCGCCACCCAAGGCAGCACTGGAACATCTGTCCATGGGAGTCTATTATAGGCTTTTTTTTCTTCTCTTTCTCTTTTTCTTAATTTTGGAGACAGGGTATTGCTGTGTAGCTCTGGCTGGTCTAGAACCTGCTATACTGACCACACTGGCTTCAAACTTAGAGTGATCCTCCTGATTGTTGAGGTCACAGGCATATATACCAGCATGCCCAGCTTTAACAGCTTTCTAGAGAGGTGGAGCTAGAAGAGATCAAGCATTAAGTAATAAAGATGGGGCGGTGGTGGTGCATGCACACCTTTAATCCCAGCACTTGGGAGGCAGAGGCAGGTGGATTTCTGAGTTTGAGACCAGCCTGGTCTACAGAGTGAGTTCCAGGACAGCCAGGGCTACACAGAGAAACCCTGTCTTGAAAAAAAAAGTAATAAAGATGTAGTTGTGGTAGGAGTAGGACTCATAACCAAGCTGTGGTATTATTAGGCAAACAATGAACTGAAAACAACCTTAGGGGCTGCTCTTCCAAATATGCTATGCCTTCCTCTGCTTCCATCTGAGTCAGACTGTCTCTGGGGAAATGAGAGTTTGAACACATACCTGACTTAGACTAGTTTTTCTTAAATGGATACTTAAAGGGTGTGTGTGTATATGTGTGTGTGTATGTGTGTGCGCGCGCACGCGCACACACACACATACCACAAGGCACACTTGTAGATGTCAGAAGACAACCTGTATCCATTGGTTCTCTCCGTGTATCATATGGCTCCCATAGAAAAAGACTTAGATCATAGAAGCAAATGCCTTTATCTGTTGAGCCATTCTGTTGGCCTAGATTTTCTTTTTGTTTGCAGATAGGATCTTATTATACTATAGCTCAAGCTCACAACATTATGATCCTCCTGCCTCAGTATCCTGAGTGATGAGACTATAGCTGTGTACCAGTGAAACAGGCACACACAAGGACGGCCTAGCGGCCTGGGGACCCCTCCCTGCATCAAGCTGCATATATCCCCCATGTCAAAGAATGGAGCACATTGCTCCTCCCTCACAGCCATTGTTGACTCCTGTTTTGTGATTAGTTTCCATTCAAATGTGTCTCAATGTATCCAGACATGGGTCTGGGTCCCCAATCTCATCTGAACTCAGTACATTTGCAGTTAAGGCAAACTGTACCCTCCCAGTCAACTTTAAACAGAAAAAGGAAATCTCTACCATCTTGCGTCTATACATAAGAGACACTATGTGACTTTAAAAAGTATATTTTTAAAAATAAAAATAACACACATAATAAGCCATGGCTTATACAGTCCTTAGAAACCAACTCCTTTTCCTGGAACACAAAATATTACCTACTGTTCTGGGACACCCCAGCTCCAGGAACTCACTGAAAAGGCAAAACTTCTTGCTACTTTACCATTGTGCGTGCATGTGCGTGCATGTGTGTCTGTCTGTGTGTGTGTGTGTGTGGTGTGTGTGTGTATTTTCAATTCTTTGGATATGACACCAAGAATCTGGACACATTAATCCAGCCAAGAGTGTCAGCAACACCACTCTACCTAGGCAGATACCACTTTTTAAAGTTACAAGACCTTCCCATCCTAAGTGCTACATAAACCTACAGATAAAATAGCATTTGTCATTTGTCACATAAGTCTATAAGAATACATGGTGTCTCTACCTTGTAAATGCTAGGATCCTTGTTTTACATGTAAATGCTTTGTTGCAAAGGTTGACAGCCTCCTTGAGGTAAACAGATAAGGCAGCTGTCTGACCTCACATCCTATGGGCCTAACCATTACAATACACACGACTGTAAGTTCTGGGAAACACCAGTTGAAGATGAGTACTATTTTAACTTTTAACCTTTTGAGACATGCACGCGTGTGAACGTTTGTGCTTTGCACCCACTGCCCTGTCTTATGAAGACTAGATTCTTTACTTTGTGCTGCCCCTATGTCTTTAGCCTTCTTTACATTGTGGCACAGCGCATTTGGAAACTGCATATGGCTAACTAGAGCTACCTCTAGGCCTTCAACACTTTTGTTCAGTTGGTTTGAAAACAGCCTTTTCCTGATAGGAGTGCTATCTCTCAGGAAACATATTACTTTCAAAATAAATATACTGTCTCATGTGAGCAAATTCTGGAATAATTTTCGCTAAAAAAATTTGGAAATTATAATAGTGTAGGCTTGAAATCACAACACATAGGCGGCTAAGGCAAAAGGATTGTCTACCTTGCCTTAGCTACAGATAAAGTCTGTGTCTCAAAAACAAAAACTGAGCATGGTGGCAGACTCCTAGAATCTAAATGTGCAGGAGGAAGAGGCAGGAAGACCAGAGTTCAAGGCCATCCTCTACGTATCAAATATGAGGCCAGAATGGGATACAATATACCACAACAACAACAAAAAATACTAAAGAATAAGACCCCATGAAGTCCCTGCAGCCACAGGAATTTCCAAACACTTTTTCTTTATAATTAAATGGTCACTTGTATCCAATTCTCTTGCATCAGATTTTTTTCTTCAAGGTAACTACTTTTTAAAATTCCTAAGCTGCTTGTAACTGAGCTGTATCATACTGTGGATTTATGAGTCATCAGAAGTTCCGAGGCTCGTTACATGACATTGAGTTTGTGTTAAAGACTGACTCAGGTGTCAGCAAGTGTCCCTTCACTGCCACAGCCACCTGGGTTGTGAAGTACTCTTCCTGCTGTACAGATGAGGAAATGTTCCTGATAGCTGACGGACTGGCACGGCTGGAGGGCGGAAAGCTTTGGCAGGCATTTTCTTCCGACTGGGCTACCTTGCTTTTGAGGTAAAACTACAGCTTTAGGCATTTTAAAGGGTAATTTTAAAGACCTTTAGACAAACTATTAGTGCATGAATAAGTAGTATAGAAAATGGACTTCCACTAGAGAGATGGTTAAGAGCACTGACTGCTCTTCCAGAGGTCCTGAGTTCAATTCCCAGGAACCACATGGTGGCTCACAGGCATCTATAATGGGGACAGCTACAGTGTACTCATATATAAAATAAATAAATCTTTAAAAATAAAGGAATATTTAAAAAAAAAGTGGACTTCCACATTTACCAAGGATCATTCTCAGCAAACACTTTACCAGGGGTTTTATTATTCCTTGAACTAGCAGGAAGTCAGAGTCAAATGAAAACTTTAAAAGACTAAAGACACATAAATTGAGTCAAAGGAAAAACCGAAACGATGATTTATATAAGTTTACATACACCCTCTCCTCCCCATCTTGCTTTTGGGGTCATGGTGTTTCATCATAGCAATACTAACCCAAACTGAAGAGGCAGAGGTTCTTCCAGACCAATAAAATTCTACCTATAATTCATGTTCTGGAAACCTATGTCAGAATAAAGGAAGGAACCCTGTACTGGCTGGTTTTATGTAAATTTGATACAAGCTAAAGTCACCTGAGAAGAGGGACTCAAACCCCAGTTGAGAAAATGTGTCTGTAATCAAGCTGTAGCAAGTCTGTAGAGCATATTCTTAACTAGTGATGGGGGCTGTGGGTGCGGGGTCAGCCCATTGTGGGTGCTTCCATCCCTGGGCTGATGGTCCTAGGTTCTGTAAGATAGCAGGCTGAATAAGTCATGAGGAACACCCCTCCATGGCACCTGTATCAGCTCCTGCCTCCAGGTTCTCACCCTGTTAGTGATGGATAATGATGTGGAAGTGTAAGCCAAATAAAACCCTTTCCTCTCCAACTTACTCTTTGTCATAGTGTTGCTTTATAGTAATAGTAACTCAAACTAAGACAAACCCTAAGAACTATAAATAACCACTTAATTTTAGACCAATATCTCTTGCTTTATTCTAAAATCAAATGAGAATAGTACTAAATTTTTCAGAAGACCAACCTAAAGATAGGATTTTTCCTGGTCACTTAGATATTTAGCACCTTTTCAAGTCTGATTTGATTAAAGCAGACTAAGAGACTTCCCAACGTCTGGCACATTAACACCTGAAGAAGAGACCTGACTCCTGACCTTCCCACTTAAGCTGCAGAAGTATTCTAAAACAGGGTTTTCCCAGGTAATAACATGTATTCTTCGCATTCAGTACATCCTGAATGTCTGTTATGAAAGATGACTCAGTGCTTCGGAACATGTGCTACTCTTGTAGAAGACAGGAATTCAATTCCCAACACTCACCTGGAGCAGCTCCAGTTCCAAGGGATCTAGTGTATCAGACCCTCGTAGGCATCTGAGGTCAGGTACACAAAACCCCACAGAGGCACACATACAAATACACATAATTACAAAGAAACAAAAAAGGACCACTGATAGAATTAGAAAACTGATACAATCTTGCTCCTGAAACAATCTGTTGACCAAAAGCTCTGCCTTCTGAATCCTGTCCCAATGCAATGACAACAAGCAATGACATCACATGGCCATGTGCTCTGCTTACTGCTTCCTCACCTAATATTTTGAAGGGAAGAACTTGCTGCCTCCTCCTGCATGGTGCTGGTTAGGGTTGCTTCTCCTTCTGGGACGGCTTGCACTGGCTGTACTACATGAACAGTCCGGAAGAGCTGGGTAGGGTAGGGAGCTTGTGAGGGCTGCACTGTCCTCAAAACTTCGGAAGGCTGTCCAACTTGCATGGGATCTTTGGGTTTTGCAGCTTTAGAATTCCCTGGCTTCAGAATTGTAGTGGTCCCTCCTTTTACTCCTGGACTTGAAGATCCTCTTGATCGGTTTGCTTGATTCCGACTTGATGTGGTTGTTGACGATAAGGACTGATCAGAAGACTCGATGCTGGAACTCGGATCCTCATCGTCTATGTATATAAGATCTTTTGGCATTTCTTTAAACTGATACACCAAGCGCTGACCTTCCACTTTTGCAAGAATACCTCTTTGGTAATAGTACCTAGTCAAAGCAGACAATTTCATCAATATCTTATTACATCAAATATAAATTAAAATGACATTCAACAAAATTATTTTTTTCCAAATCAAAATTTTAGGGATGAAGTTTTTAAATGAGGAAATTTGTTGTTTGTGGGCTCTTATTTATTTACATATATTTTTAAATTTTCATACACAGATTAAATCCATATGAGGGACTGAAAAGATGACTTAGCCTGCTTGCCTAAGAGCCTGAGCTCAGATCCCCAACACCCCCTGCAAGGGCTGGGCCCAGGGCCACACATCTGTAGTCCCATGCTGAGGAGAGAGACAGGCAGATCTCTCCAGTTCTCTGACCAAGCAGCCTAGTTGAATCAATGAACTCCAGGTCCAGTGAGAGACCTGGTACCAACATACAACATGGAGCACGATCAAGGAAGATACCCAAACATCTAACCTCTAACCTCCACTATAAGCAACTTCACACAAGCACCACACAGACGGCATGCCCACACAAACACCACACACAAGTCCTAATTAAAAAAATCTAAGATGAGTTCTAACTAGGGAACTGTGGAGAATGACAGGAACTTTGCTTCTCTCCCTCTGTTCCCTGCTGCTAATTTATTGAGATGATAAAATCTATTGCAAACCTCAAGACACCCTTCCCTTACTAACATGAATTCATAAAAGTTAATTTAACTCAATTGTGTAAAATTTAGTGATTCAAATGTCAGCAGTTTTAATAAAATCAAGAAACTAAACGATTCTTGAAAACACACCTATGACTTTTGTGTATAATGCCCTTTTCCTGAGTCTCTCTCCTCCAATGTTGGTCCTTAAGTCCACATGAAAACCTTTCCTTAGGGCTGAACAGCCCTAAGAACTCCAATGTCAAGGGATCCAATGCCTACCTCTGACCTATGTAGGCATCAGGTACTCACATAATGTACAGACATATGTGCCAGCAAGCCATTCATATGCATAAAATCTTTTTAAAAACCTTAGTAAGTTCCAACTCTGCAGAAGGAGGAAGAGGAGGAAGAGAAGAAACTGTAGAAGAAAAAGAAGAAATTTTGAGTTCAAGCCCAGCATAGTATACATAGTGCAATCCAGTCTCGAGAAGAGAAGAGAAGAGAAGAGAAGAGAAGAGAAGAGAAGAGAAGAGAAGAGAAGAGAAGAGAAGAGAAGAGAAGAGAAGAGAAGAG
>JADRCD010219932.1:0-25810 GCA_019843815.1 Montemys delectorum
TTTTTTTTTTTAAGGTTTATTTTATTTATTTTATGTGTATGAGTACACTGTAGCTGTACAGATGGCTGTGAGCTATCATGAGTGTGGCTGCTGGGAATTGAACTCAGGATGTTCTGTTGGCCCCGCTCGCTCTGGCCCCGCTCGCTCCGGCGTAATTCACTGTAGCTGTCTTCAGACACACCAGAAGTGGGCGTCCGATCTCATTACAGGTGGTTGTGAGCCACCATGTGGTTGCTGGGATCTGAACTCAGGACCTTCGGAAGAGCAATCAGTGCTCTTACCCGTTGAGCCATCTCGCCAGCCCGAGATTAACCTTTATTAAGCTCCAAAATGCTACAGTGTGTCCAATTTGACTTCTGTGACTCAAGTGTTGATTCATGGGTTCGTGATCTTGGTAACCCCTACCGAAGATCTAGGCCTTCACTAGAAAACGTGTGGCTTCCTGTTTTGTTTGTTTTCTTCGAAGTGTCTAACCCAGAGTGGTCTCAAATACCCATACAGTGAGGAATGACCCTGAACTTCAGATCCTCCAGTCTCTACCACCTCCTGAGTGCTGAGATTACAGGTGTGTAGCACCAACCACATCTGGGTCAAATAATGTATTTGAAAGTTCAAATGCAGAGCATTGATAGCTCAGCAGGTAAAGGTGCTGGGCACCAAGCCTGACATACTAAATTCAGTCCTTAGAACTCACACGTACCATGTGGCACACACTCACACACACACACACACACTATGAAGTACACACTCCTTGTTAGTATTTTAGATGCAAGATGTAAAATGTCTTGTATCTGCTTTATGATACAGAGTAGTGATTCTGCTTTATCAAAGCTGAGCATGGGAGTGAGCTTTTGTGGTCCCAGGTATGTGGGAGACTGAGGCAGGAGGATTGCTTGAGCCCAGGAGCTGGAGACCAGCCTGGGTAACATAGCAAGACCACACAGCTCAAAAAGCAAACCAACAAGCCTGAGACCTGATGGTTGGAACTGATTTTAACTGAAAGCCTGGCCATCAGGAGAATGTTTTAGAGAGAAAGCTGAGGCTATCAGCCAGGGATCTGTTGCTAATACGATCAAAAGGTCAAAGTATTCTCTGAGAAAAAACGCTTTTGAAATTAAGTGTGTGGCACACGTATCCCCTCAATTACCTCAGTGGAAGCCAAAAATAAAAATGGTTGTCCACTCTTGAGCCCTGTGTTGGCTTGAGCCTGTTTTCAGTCTGTAGCAGGTATTCAAATGCTTTTACTCACACAATTATTTAATTGTATTTTACATGCATTGATGTGAGAGTGTCAGATCCCTTGAAACTGGAGTTACAGACATGAACTGCCATGTCTGTAATTTTATAAAACAGGCATGTGGTGCATGTCTGGAATGGAACCCAGACCCTCTGGAAGAACAGCCAGTGTTCTTAACCATTGAATCATCTCTCCAGCCCTAAAAACAATTTTTCAAGACAGGGTTTCTCTGTGTAGCCCTGGCTGTCCTGGAACTCACTGTGTAGACCAGGCTGGCCTCGAACTCAGAAATCCTCCTGTCTCTGCCTCCCAAGTGCTGGGATTAAAGGCGTGTGCCACCACTGCTTGGCCTAAAAACAAATTTTTAAAAGATCTTCCTGTAGAAGAGCGTCAGAGAGATGTAAGATGAAGAAGGACACCTTGAATGAAGGGATGTAGGAATCTTCTAGAAACTTAGAAAGGATGGGAAATGGATTTACCCCTAAAATCTTGAGAAAGAATCCTAAGCTGCAGAGAGATAAAATGGACACCAAGAGTCTAACTAAGCAGCAGATGCACTGGTGCTGTGGCTCGGTTACTACGGTGCTATTCTAGCATGCACAAAGCCCTGGGTTCACGTGGTGATTCCATAGGAATAGAAGGAAGCAGGAGGCCCAGCTGGCCCAAGGTCCCACATAGTGACCAATCTGAGATTCTAGTCCAAGGGGAGGGGACACATGCAATAATATAGGCTAAAAAGGATGATGTAGTAGGGTTGGAGAGGAGAGGGTGGCTTAGAAAATATGTGTGTATGTATTTGCCTTAACCCATAGGGCAAAGGGTGGAGCCACCGGCTATGTAGGTCACACAGGAGGAAGAGTGGGTTTGTGGGCAAGAAGATCATTTCATTCTGCACATAGGAAGTTGGTGATACATAGGAGTGTGGAACATTCCAAAGACAGTTGCATAAGTAGGTCTGGGGCTCTGGCGGAAACAACCAATAATTAAAGCTGATGGGGTAGATAAGATGGCCCAGGGAGAGGGGCTGAGGGTGTTCTCTCAGTTGGTAGGGTGCTTGCCTAGCTTGCTCAATTCCGTGGGTTCCACAGCCAGCACTTTATAAAACAAGCACGTGGTGCATGTCTGTAATCTCAAAACCCAGGAGGCAAAAGCAGGAGGATCAGAAGTTCCAGGTCATCCTTAACTACATAGTGAGTTTGAGACCAGCTTAGGATACATGAGACCCTGTCACAAACAAAACAAACAAGCAAACAACCAATATATAAGGCCACCGGGGTGGCTCATTGGGGTAAAAGTGCCTGCTCTGCAAGTCTAGTAACCTGAGTCTCTACATAAAAGTGGAAGGAAAGAATTGATTCTACACTCTATCATCATCATCAACATCACTAGCTTCACTCCCACCCCATCCCCCACACAAATAATAATGATTAAAAAAATGACCAAAACCAACCAACAACCAATATATATATACATGGTTCTGGAAGAGCATGGCAGGTGAGAAGAGGAAGACAGGGCAGGGCTTTGAGGAAGAGCCAAGCCAGTGTGTACAAAGGAGAAACTCCTAAGAGGAACAACTAGAGAGACGGGAAACTGGAGAACAGAGCAAGGACAACTGCCCTGCAGGTGGTTGGTGCTGGCTCGGGACCAGGGAAGAATTAGGTGGAGCCTGTGGTGGGGCAGACAGGACCAGAGCCAGGTGTAGCTGTTCAAAGAAGTCTGGAGAAACCGGATGAAGTGGTGCATACCTTTAATCTCCGCCCTAGGAAGGCAGAGGCAGATGGAAGCTAGCCTGGTCTACATAGTGAAGTCCAAGTTGGTCTGAGCTACATAGTGAGACCTTGAAAAAGGATAGGTGGGAGCTGGTAACTGGTGTTCCAGTGTTTGCCGAGCACAAAAGCACAGCCACTCTCCAGGAGCTGAGGACTAGGCCTAGCTGAGCGTGGAGCGGCTCCCAGGAGGGTTGTGGCTCCTCTTATGTACTTTTTCTTTCTTTCTTTCTTTCTTTCTTTCTTTCTTCGAGGTAGGTGTGGTTGGCATGCCTGAAATCTCAGCACTCAGGAGGCTGAAGTAGGAGAACTGTTAATTCTAGGCCAGCCTAGGCGACAAAGCAAGCCCCTATTTAAAAATAAATAAATAAATAAATAAATAAATAAATAAATAAAAGCAAACAGCTGGAGAGATAGATGGCTCAGTAGTTAAGAGCACTTGCTGGTTTTGCAGAGGACCAGAATTTGAGACCCAGGGTGTAGGTGGGCATCTCACAACCTCCTATAACTACAGGCAGGGGATCTGATGTCCTTTTATAGCCTCTGAGGGCACCTGCGCTTGTATATACATAACACATACACACACACACACACACACACATACACACACATACACACACATACATGCATGCACACACACACACACACACACACACACAGACACACACACTTTACATCTTTAAGATAAACACTCCCAAAGAAACTCCTGCCCTGCTGCACTTGCTGCCTGGGACTGACCAGCGCAGGCTCCTCTCCAGCAGGGAAGAGGGACTGGCTGTCATGTACTGTCTTCTGAACATGCGTTTTTTCTTCCTACCTTCGCTTACCAAGTGCCTTCTGCCTAAAGTACACATCTAAAGCTTTCTAGGCATGGGCCGTGGTGGCGCATGCCTTTGATCCCAGCACTTGGGAGGCAGAGGCAGGCGGATTTCTGAGTTCGAGGCTAGCCTGGTCTACAGAGTGAGTTCCAGGACAGCCAGGGCTACACAGAGAAACCCTGTCTCAAAAAACAAAAACAAAAAGCTTTCTGGGCGCCATGTTAAACATGCCCTGGATATAAAGAGGGCCTGGTCTACGAGTGCTCTCCACGTTACAAATGAGGATCAAAGAGATGAAGTGACTTACTTGCCCAAGGTCACTCAGCCAATACATACTAAAATGAGACCCTAACTATATTTGAATCCAAATTCTAAATTTTTAAATTTTCTTTAATTTTGTATATATAAAAATGTATGCGCATATGTGGGTGGGGTGTGCATGTGTGCACCTGTGGAGACCAAAAGTGGCTTCAGATCTCCTGGAGCTGCAGTTATCAGAAGTTGTCAGCTGCCCAGTGTCGGGGCTGGAAACCAAACTTGAAAGTGAAAGCAGGGGCTAGTGAGATGGCTCAGCGGGTAAGAGCACTGACTGCTCTTCCGAGTTCAGATCCCAGCAACCACATGGTGGCTCACAACCACCGTAATGAGATCTGATGCCCTCTTCTGGTGCGCCTGAGGACAGCTACAGTGTATTACGCCAGAGTGAGCAGGGCCGTCCTGAGTTCAATTCCCAGCAGCCATATGATGGCTCACGGCCATCTGTACAGCTACAGTGTACTTATACACATAATAAATAAATAAATAAATAAATAAATAAATAAATAAATCTTTAAGAAAAAAAAAAGAAAGTGAAAGCAGCAGGCTCTTAGCTGGATAGTTGTGACTCGCATTTACTCCCAGCACTTGGAGATTACTCACAGATTTATAAATTCAAGGCCAGAATGATCTACCAGAGTGAGTTCCAGGACAGTCAGTGCTACACAAAGAAGTCCTGGAGGGCTGCAGGGTGAGGGGTGAGGGGAGCAAATTCTCTTATTCGGCCCTAGTTCTATGGCCCTAGCTCTACTCTTGAAAGACACGCTCTCCCCGCCCCCCAACTGAGTTGTTTTTGTTGTTGTTGTTGAGGCTTGGGGTGGTGGTGCTTGCTTTGTTTGTTTTATTTTGTTTTGTTCTTTTGCTTGTTTCAGTTTTGGTTTTTTGAGTTTCTCTGTGTAGATCAGGCAGGCCTCGAACTCAGATAGCTCTGCTTGCCTCTACCTTCTGAGTGCTGGGATTAGATTAAAGGTATGCATCGCTGTCACCACCACCTGTGTTGCCCAGACTGAGTTCTTTTTCAAAGAACTATTTATTTGTGTGGTGCCTCACACACATGAATGGAGGTCAGAGACCAACTCGTGGAAATAGGTTCTCTCTCTCTGCTATGTGGATTTCAGAGCTGGAACACGGGTCGTTGATCTTGGGAATAGGCTTTTTTCGCTTTGCCCGCTGAGCCATCTCACCTGCCCAAATTTTGTTCTCATAGTGTTTGTCTCCGGAGAAATGGGTTTTTCTAAATTAGTCACCAGCATGAGGTGCTGTGAATGATGACCACGAGGTGGCGCCACGGCACCAGCCAGCCTGATTCGTTCTCGTGGTGTCTGGGCTGTCTTATCGCCCATTAAAGCTTAGGGAACTGAAACACTCCTAGAATTTCCCGGGCCTCACATCAAGCTTCAGATTTCAAAGAATCTTTCTGAAAGTTTAAAAACAGCTGAATAAAAACTTGTAACAATCTTGTGGCACTTCTGCCCTCTGTCATTTCTTTCTGTACATATCCATATCCCCATGCTGTGGTCTCAGTGGAAAAGGGAGCAAGGCTGGTCACTGGGACCGGTGCTGAACAAAGGTAATCCCGCATGTGTGTGGTTTTATGAAATTCCCTTCTAGCCTGGCAGTGGCGCACACCTTTAATCCCAGCACTTGGGAGGCAGAGGCAGGCAGATTTCTGAGTTTGAGGCCAGTCTGGTCTACAGAGTGAGTTCCAGGACAGCCAGGGTTATACAGAGAAACCCTGTCTCTCGAAAAAACAAACAAACAAACCAACCCCTTCTGCTAAGCCTGTTTTATCTGGTATTAAACAAACAGACGTAAGTCAGGGCTGGAGAGAATACTCAGTGGTTAGAGCACTTGCTGCTCTTCCTGATTCAGTTTCAAGCATTCACATAATAGCTCTCAACCATCCATAACTTCAGTTCCAGGAAATTGAAAATCCCTTTCTGACCTCTGTGTGCAACAAGAACTGCATGTAGTACACATACGTACCTGAAAGCGAAACACTTATACATATAAAATAAAACAAATAAGTCTAGTTGGATGATAATTCCAGCACTTGGGAGACAGAGGCCAGCAGATCTCTGTGAGATTGAGGCCAACCTGGTCTACAGAGTGATTTCCAGGATAGCCAAGGCTACACAGAGAAACCCTGTGGCTCAGTGGTTAAGAGCACTGACTGTTCTTCCAGAGGTCCTGAGTTCAATTCCCAGCAACCACGTGGTGGCTCACAATCATCTGTAATGGGATCGGATGCCCTCTTCTGGTGCGTCTGAAGACAGCCACAGTGCAGTGCACTAGCATACATTAAATAAGTAAGTGCACCATGGAAAGGGAACATTCACCATGGCTAAGGCTGAGATTCTGTGCTTGATAATTCCCCCAGGTGGACTAAAGAGTGGGACAAGAGATGTTTTATTTTCTTCACAATATAAAATCAGTCCTAAAGAGGGGCTGGGGATCTAGCACAGATGCCAGCTGCTTACCTAACATGAAGGAAGCCCCGAGTCTAATCTCCCCAGCACTGTTTAAACCACGCAATCCCTGCATTTGGGAAGCAGAGACCAGAGGGTAAGGAATTCATGGTCATCCCCAGCTACATAGAAAGAAAGGAAGGAGGGAGGGGAGGGAGGAAGGAAGGAAGGAAGGAAGGCAGGCAGGCAGGCAGGCAGGCAGGAAGGAAGGAAGGAAGGAAGGAAGGAAGGAAGGCAGGCAGGCATGTGCACACACATACACACACGTACACATAAAGGAAATAACTGTAGTAGGAAATGTTTAAAAGAGCTGGGCGGTGGTGGCACACGCCTTTAATCCCAGAGCTTGGGAGGCAGAGGCAGGCCAATTTCTGAGTTCCAGGCCGGCCTGGTCTACAGAGTGAGTTCCAGGACAGCCAGAGTTATACAGAGAAACCCTGTCTCGAAAATGCAAAGGGGAAAAAGAAAAGAAAGAAAGAAACTGTTTAGAAGAAACGAAATAGAATTCCAGATGAAATGTGTTAGCTTTCACTGGGAAGTCATGGGGGAGTTAATGTGAATCCACAGCACCCTAATAAACTAAGTATCACCACTGGAGTCAAGGCATGCATTTCCAGAAGGAAGGATGGGGATGGGGAGGGGAGGGGAGGAGGAGGAGTTCGGTGAATGAGGGGCTCCTGAGAGTGAGGCTACAAAGGATCTCCAGCAAGGTGTCGCTAGGATGTCGACAGCTAGGTCTTCACAGTTCCCTTTATGTTCCCGATTTCTGTCTTGCGGGGTCTGCAGCCACCCGTGGCCTCGGTGGAGGGCGACATCTGCTTTGCCCAGTGTGATGTGCGCCTACTATATAAGGAGGTGCTCAGTAAAGGCTAGTATATTGATGAACTGGCAGGCTTCCATTCTAGTCTTGGTTGTGTGATCTGCATAATGCCAACCACCCACTGATAACAGCTATAAACTCTGGTCAAAATAGCAAGAGCAGATAGCAAGAGCGCCCAATGAAGTGGGCTAGAGAGATGTGGTTAAGGACATTTCTTGTTCTTGTACAAGACCAGGGTTCAGATCTGTGGCTAATAACCATCAGTAACTCCAGTTTTAGAGGATCCTAGTTTAGAGTTTAGTTTTCTGGCCTCTGTGGGCTCCTACATGTATATATGGTACACATACATATACCCAGGCACACACATAAAATTGGTTGATTGAGCAAATGAAATGAATTAAGGCTCAGGAAGGTGACCCAAAGTAGCTATCAATTAGAAAGGGACTCATCATTTAAAATAAGAGATCTGGGCCTGATGACATGGCTCAGCAGGCAAAGGCATCTGCCACCAGCCTGCCAACCTGAGTCCAAACTCAGGAACACATACGATGGAAGGGAGAGCAGGAGAGCATCAAATTAACTCCCACAAGTTGTCCTCTGACTTCCATATGCTTGCTGTGGAGTGCAGCCCCACTCCCACCCCCCTGCCAAGTAAATAAAATGGAAAGATGAAAAAAAAAAAAAAGTTTCTATGAGCTCAGAGGCTAGGAGCACTGGCTGCTCTTCCAGAAGTCCTGAGTCCAATTCCCAGCAACTACATGGTGCTCAGAGCATCTATAAAGGGATCTGATGCCCTCTTCTGGCATGCAGGTGTAATGCAGACAAAGCACACCTACATTTAAAAAAATACTAATATTTTAAAAAAAAAGTTTTTAGTAAGGGTTCTCTAGAGGAACAGAACCAAGGGCTTGAACACACACACACACGCACGCACGCACGCACACACACACACACACACACACACACACTGTTTTAGTTAGGGTTTTATTATTGTGAAGAGACACCATGGTGACTCTTATAAAAGAAACCATTTAATTTGGGCTGGCTTACAATTTCAGCGGATCATCCATTATCCTTGTGGCGGGAAGCATGGCAGCAATCAGGCAGACACGGTGCTGGAGAAGGAGCTGAGAGTTCTATATCTTGATCAACAGGCATCAGAAGGGGACTGTGTTTCATACTGGGCAGAGCTTGAGCATATTGGGGGCTTGAGACCTCAAAGCCTGCCCCCACAATGACACACTTTCTCCAAGTCCACTAATAGTGCCGCTCCCCATGGGCCAAGCATTCAGACTCATGAGTCTACGGGGGCCATTCCTTTTCAAACCACCACACACACACACACACACACATATGTATATCTATATGTATATAAATATATCAAAATCAAATATATATATATATGTATATATATATATATTCAGAATTTATTAAGTGAGCTTTAAAATAGGAACAACAGTCAAATTGCACCTGAGAACACAGAAGTTACTTGGCCCTTGATTCTGGGGCCTCAACAGTCAAGAGGAATTCTAGAACAGCTATCTTTCATTGGTGGGTGACAACCAGTAGCTACTCAAACAGACCACAAGGCAGGGTGCCTCAGTAGTTTCAGTCTCGCACCAGGAACTCGAAGGTTCCTGAAGATAGGGTATTCTACCATAAAAGCTGGGGAGAATTGGTTCTACTGTTAGCAAAGGAATTGGCAGAAGCAGCCGCAAGGGGGCAAATCCACACAGCAACAAGGAGGCCAAGCGAGAAAAGAGTGGAGGAACAGTTTTCTGATATACCCTTTTAAAAATCGGGGCAGCTACCAGAAATGCCATACCCAAATGGGGTGGGCCTTCCCACATCAATCATGGCAATCAGAACAATTCTTCAGGTGAGGGTCCCCATTCAGGTGATTCTAATTTGGGGCAAGTTGACATTAAAATCAACCATAATAACAAGGGGCCCACTAGGGAGTTGTGGTGTATACCTGAAATGCCAGCCCTTGGGAGATGGAAGCAGGCAGATTGGGATTCAAGACCATCATGTGTGTCTTAGTTACTTTTCTGTGGCTGTAACAAAACACATGGTCAGGGCAACTTATAGAAGAAAGCGTTTAATTGGGCTTACGGTTTCAGAGAGTTAGAGTCTATGATGGCAGACTGGAGGCATAGCTGCAGGGACAGCTGAGAGCTCACATCTCTAACCACAAGCAGGAGACCGAGAGAGCACCTTGGGAATGAGGTGAGTCTTTCGAACCCTCAGAGCCTGCCCCCAAGTGATGTATTGCCACGGACTGGGTTGCTGCGGGGACCTCTTGTTCCAAGGGATGAGAGCTCTGGCAAGGTGGGCAAAGAATTCGGTGGATGACAAACAGAGTCCACACAAGGAAGTGCTGAGTCTGAGTGTATTTCTTAAAAATGGCATCAGACTTTTACAGTCATTACAAAAGAGAAATGAAAAATCTGGCAGCTCAGTGGTACATCTGAGGCCACCTGAAACACAACTGGGTCTAAAGCAGCCACCTCTTCTGGACCCAACCCAACTTGACACAGGCTGAAGGAATCTCAGTTGAGAAAATACCTGTAGGCAAGCCTGTGGGAAGCCTTGATGATGATCTGCAAACTAGAAGTTGAAATAAACCCTTTCCTCCCCAAGCTGCCTTAGGTCACTTTATTACAGCAACAGCAGAAATCGACTAGAACACCAGCGAACCAAGTACATACATCTTGCTAACCTAGCGTTCAATTTCTAGTGGAACTGTATTTAAAAAATTAAGATGTTTCTGATAAATTAAAGCTGCTCTTGTCACCAGTGGAATTAAGTGCTGGAGATGACAGGACAAGAGCTCAAGCCTGGAAGGGCATTAACCTCGCTTTTGGGTGTACAGAAAGACAAGTACCAGAGATCGTAAATAGGCTGAGAAATGAGACAGATATTATTCTTTACTTTTTGAGTTCTTTGAAAGTCACTGGACCCTTGGGTGATGTGACTAGAATGATGACAAAGGAGAACAGAGACTTCACTCCCCAGTGGAGGCATCAGTCAGTGCAAGAGCAAATAATCTAGAATTCCAGAACTCAAAGCTGGGTCTACGGCTCAGATGGTAGGTGCTTGCTTAGCATGCACAAAGCCCTGGGTTCAATCCCCAGCACTGTATATACCAGGAAGGGGGTGCACACCTACAGTCTCAACACCAAGGATGGGAAAACGGAAGGATCAGAAGTTTCAGGTCACCTTTGGGTATATTGCAAAGTCTAAAGTCAGCCTGGGACATATCTTAAAAACGAATTTCTGACTCCAGTTTAGAGGCCACAGAGCTGTAGACAGGTACAAAATGCTTGCAGCTTACCTCTAGCTGAACAGAAATGTGAATGGAAGCCAGAGCTCTGGGGCTGAGGAATGACGGCTCTGATGTGAAAAGTTGCTCTTGCAGAGAATTGGAGTCTGGGCCCCAAGCACCTATTAAACATCAAACATTAAAAAAGAACAAATCATTTCTTTTAAAGACTACACTTGGTGTATCATTGGACCCCGACTCTAAGAATAAAAAAAATAGTATGGTTCCTCTGGATATAAAGCAATTCATCTATATTTCTCAGGGGAAAATCAATGAGAAATTTAAAGTAAAATATGAACAGCATGTAACAAATTTAAAATTAATCCAGAAGTAAAATATGCTTAAAAAAACAAACAGTATGATGAATGCCGAGTGTGGTTGCCAAACCTATAGTTCCAGCACTCTGGAGGTAGAACTCTGGAGGGAGGATCAGAGGTTGAAGATTATCCTCTGCTACCAAGTTGAAGGCCAGCCTGCGCTACATGAGATCCTGTCGAAAAGAAAAGGAAACAAAAGGAAAAGAAAAGCAAGATTAGCCCACACCTTTAATCCCAGCACTTGGGAGGCCAAGGCAGGCAGATCTGTGAATTTGAGGCTAGCCTGGTCTACAGAGTGAGTTCCAGGACAGCCAGGGCTACACAGAGAAACCCTGTCTTGAAAAAAACCAAAATAAAATAAATAAAAATAAATAAAAATAAAAAGCAAAGTTGTCAAATGATGCTCATTCCAATAGTTCACACACACACTCACTAAAAATCTTAATTTGTGGGTAGGGACTTGGAATGTGGCTCAGAACTGGAATACTTATCTAGGATGTGTGGGTCCTTGGGTTTGATCCAGCACCACTATCTCCCAAATCATTATCATAACCACCACCACCAGTACCACCACCATCATCACCACCACTGCCATCATCATCATCATCATCTCATCATCTATGGATAACTGTGGCTTGGGACCATAAAAAGTTGTGTGCTAAATAGTTTTATGTCAATTTGAGACAAGCTAAAGTTAACTGAAAGGGGGGAACCTCATTTGAGGAAATGTCTCTCTAAGATCTGGCTAGAAGGCATTTTCTTAATTAGTGATGGATGGGGGAGGGTCCAGCCCACTGTGGGTGGGCCATCCCTGGTCTGGTAGTCTTGGGTTCTATAGGAAAGCAAGTTGAGCAAGCCATGAGGAGCAAGCCAGTAAGGAACACCCCTCCACGGCCTCTGCATCAGCTCCTGCTTCCTGTCCTGCTTGAGCTCCTGTCCTGACTTCCTTCAGTGATGGACAGGGATGTGGAAGTGGAAGTTGAAGTAACCCTTTTCTCCCCAAGATGTGTTTTGATCATGGTGTTTCATCACAGCAATGGAAGCTCTAAGACAAATTGTAAATCAAATTCCATCTCTGTTCAAGTAGGAGACAACCCTGTAACTACAATTTAAACTTGAAGTAATAAAAAGAAACCCTGCATTCAATCTGACAAAATACAAAAGGGACACCTGTCTTTCTTCTCTTTTCTCTCTGGACCTCATGGAAGACATTTGCATATCCTATGGAGTTGCTGTACCAAGCCTGCTGTTTTAGTCCTCTCTGGATTAGCTCCTGACTGACCCTGCGGGCTCCCACAGCCAGGCTTATTTTAGAAGGGAAATTCCTGTGGTGGGCAGAGTATAAGAAGGAATTCAAGTTCTGGGGGTTTTATATCCTGGATGATATTAACTATCTTCCCCCTCCTCTTTTTCTTCCTCCTTTTTGAAATAAGGTCTCCTATTGTAGCCCTGGCAGGCCTGCAACTTACTATATACAGCCCAGGCTAGCCTTTAACTCACAGAGATTCCCTTAATTCAGCATCCATGGAGAGTGCTAGGATTCAGAGAGTGAGCAACCACACCTTACCTTTTTTTTTTTTTTTTTTTTTTTTTGCATGGGTGGGGGCTTGAGGGGACATTTAGGACCTCATATTTCTTTTGTTTTTTGTTTTTTGTTTTTTTGTTTTTTTGTTTTTTTTGTTTTTTTTGTTTTTTTGTTTTTGTTTTTTGAGACAGAGTTTCTCTGTGTAGCCCTGGCTGTTCTGGAACTCACTCTGTAGACCAGGTTGGCCTCGAACTCAGAAATCCACCTGCCTCTGCCTCCCAAGTGCTGGGATTAAAGGCGTGTGCCACCACCGCCCGGCTGTTATTTTTTTTTTTATTTTATGTGCATGTACTGTGCCTGCATGTGTGTCTGTGCCCCACTTGGGTGCCTGGTCCCCTTAGAAGCCAAAAGACGGCATCCAAACCTGGAACTGGAGTTAGAGGTGGTTATAGGCTGATACGTGGGTGCTTGATCCTCTCTGCTAGAGCAGCTGGTGCTCTTAACCACTGAGCCATCTCTCCAGCTTCATGACATACTTAAAAAAAAAAAAAAGAAATGTTGAGGGTGATTTTTCCATGTGTTTATTCGTTTTGTGTATGTGCATGTGTTTATATGTCCAGTGTGTGTGTGTGTGTGTATGTGTGTGTGTGTCCTATGGAAGTCAAAAGAGAGCATTGGATTCTATGGAACAGGAGTTGGGAGCCAACTAATGTGGATGCTGGGGTCCAAATCCTAAACTTCTACAAAATTAACAAGTGCTTTTAACTGTGGAGCTATCTGTCCAGGCCCCCTCCTTGGCCAGGTCACCTGATTTGCTTGTGGCCAAGTTTCCATACTGGAGGCTGTGGGTCAAAGTGCAAATGGTGCAAGATTAAGCAGCTGCCGCTCATCAGCTCCTTCAATGTTCAAACTAAGACTATGTAGTTATAGTGGGTGTGGTCATGCCTGTGGCAGCATGACATCCACAGCCCTTAGCCAGTGAGTGGAAGAGGAGAGGAGAAAGGGGCTCTGAACAGAGGTGGCTAGACAGGCGGGGGTTTGGGAAGTTACTGAATAAAGTGGTGGTTGTTTCCATGGACATGGGAGGATCAGTTGGAAAGGCAGTGAGGGAGAGAAGTCCCAATCCAGGAGACAGCAGCATGCAAGGTGCTGCAGAGGAGAAAGACGGTAGAGTTGTGTGCTACTTGGCTGACAATGGACCTCACGCATGCTGGTAGTTCCACACGGTTAAATAGTCCAGGAACATTTTAGTTGTGTGTCTATGCCTTGTGGTGTTTGATATCTAAGGGACACTTTTCACAGAACATGGATTCCTCCTTACTATGTAATTGTAGGGATCTGGAGAGACGGCCCAGTGCTTAAGAGCATTTCCTGTTCTTGCAAAGACCCAGTTCTGTTGTTAGCACCCACGTGGGAGCTTAGATCTTTCTGCAACTCCAGTTACCAGGGTGTCTGGTCCTCCATGGGACAGGGTCATGAGGGCAAAACACTCATTCACATAGATAAAAAAAATTGTACAAAGTCAAGTGGGGTGCCTGGTGGATGCTTGGGAGAGAAGCTGTGAAGGACATCATGGCCAACGGCAGGTCCAAACGCTAACAGCCTCCTGCCTCAAGGATGGAAGATGTTTGGATCTCAGCGGAAGCAGGGAGGTGAGAGGAAAGGGAAGTTTCGAGACTACAGACAACTCTACTGGAATTGATGGTGTAGGGGAAGAGAAGAGGAGAATGCCCGAGGTGGCTGATTCAAGAAAGATGTTGCTGTGTTTTAATATGGCAGGGACCTGGTTGTCTGTGGAGAGGACTGAGCCAGGTAGAAAAGACCGACTAGGGTGGCGTCCTGGCCAGGTCTCCAGAACAACGGTTGAGGCTCTGGAGGATAAAGGACCCAGACAAGCTGGCCTCAGGCCAGGGGAAAGGATGGGGCTAAGGACCAGGAGGAAGGCTTTGATCCTGGAGGGCAAGGAGGAAAAGACTTCGGACGGGCATCTACTCTTTACACAGAAATTGGTCCCGCACCTCTGGGACTTCCACTCAAACTCAGAATGCAGACCCAGGGTGGGCACAGAAGATCCGCCCCTGGCCGGGCGGAGCTGGACATTTCCTCCCCACAGTGCTCTCAGGTGACAAGCCTGCAGGTCCCCGCCCCGGCCCGCCCCGCCGCGTATTCGGGAGATCCAGTCCGAGGCTCCGAAATCAGCCCCCGCCGTCGGTGCGTGGACCCCCGCTCCAGAACCCGCTGCTCGCCATGACCGCAGTGCCTGCGCCCCGCAGCCTAGTCGTTCTCCTCCAGGTGCTGTGGCTCGCCCTGGCTCAGATCGTAAGTCCTGTCACTTCTCTGGCACTGCAGTCCCCGGTGCAGAGCCTGGGTTTAAGGATCCTGGAGTCTTTAGAACCTGTTCTTGTCTGTCCTTAGCCCGAGGGGCAGCTGAGGACAGAGCCGCTGGGGTGGTGCATACGGGGCAAACCGCTCGCTCTCAGTGAAGGGAGATGGACTAGTCCGGGAGTCAGAGGGACCTTGCCTCGGGATGCTTGGCCTTGCCTGGGACAGGCAGGATCGAGCAGGAGATGGCGCGGGGTCCTGGCAGCGGAGAGAGCCCAGGTGCTGGCAGAGACAATGGTGGCTATTCAGTCTACAGCTGAGCCTCCACCCCCGGAGTCTCCTAAGGGGCCCGGGCTCCAGCCAGACTTCTCTGTCGCCCTAATACGTCCGTTTCCTCTGACTGTGGGCTTCTGCCTCACTTCGCAGGAACAGCTGGGGCCTGGGAAAGAGATGCCTGGTTTAGGACCTAATGGGGACGCTGGGTCTGGTGCGATCCGGCCCGTGCGCCTAGCAGTGCTAGTGTTCAGTTCGCTTGTGGGGCGCCAGCCTGGCACTGCTTAACCTGGGGAGGGCACCTGGCGCCAGCATGTGGCCTGCGTGGATGTCTTCCTGAGTTGGGGCTAGTCCACTACTAGAGACACCTTAGGGAGGACCAGGTGGGAAGAATCCCAGCTTTCTTTCTTCTCTGAGGTCACTTTACCTGCACCAGGGGCGAGGGAGAGGTTCCAGTTCACCGCTATACCTGTTGTTGGTTAGAAAACGGCAATAGTTCGAACGGCCATCGCTGGCCAGGCATCATCTTGCACATCATCTGTGATTTGAGCAAATGATGTCTTCATCTATTTTCCACCATGACAGTGCAAAAAGATCGTGTGTGGTCCAGGGGAAGAAGTCAGCCAACCTAGGGTGTAATCACGTTTTCAGCATTCACTTCCAGTGATCATGAGCCTTTAGGCTTTCTGTGTGTTTCTTCACCCTCTGCCTGTCACCCCTAATAGTACCCCCTAGAGTTCTGAGTAGTTCATAAAGTAACAGAGCATAATGGCACACAGTGCCTGACACACAGTAGCTGCTCAACAAACTCCCCTTGGAGCACTGTCCCCTTGGAGAGAGGCCTCCCTAAGTCACCTTCGCTCTCCGGGTCTCCAACAGCCCCTGGGAGCCCAGTTCTGCGTACTGTCTGAGGGCTGCACTCTTGTGTATTTTCAGAGAGGTCCACCGGGGGAGCCGGGTCCTCCAGGGCCACCAGGGCCACCAGGAGTGCCTGGTTCGGATGGCATCGACGTGAGTATCTAACTTCAGACTTGAGAGGAAGGAGGGCTATCCACAAAGGAGAACTTTGTGAGCGCAGGGGTGGGGAAATGCCTGGAAGTTTAGCGCCCCCTGTTGCCAGTAGGCGGTGCCTGCAGAGACCACAAGGAGTCTGTTTGTTCAGAGAAAACCCCAAACCAGCCTTGAAATGCGGGAGTCTGTCATAGCCACCCAGCAACAAGGGCCTGCTGTTCTACTGTTGGCCTCAGCTCACAGCATGGCCTTACCCCCCTCTCTCTCTTCCTCCTCCTCGCGCGGTCCCCGGACGCACTACGTGCTTCTTTAAGGTAGCTGGAGAGCCTCGTGTAGACTGCTAAGCAGCTTGGGATCACACTCCTGTCTCTCCCTTTTGCTTTTAGCTCCCTGGTTTAGAATCAGCTGGGCTTGTCTTCTGCTCTCCCAGTGTGCTGAGGGTTAACTACCTCATTCTGGAGGCTCCCCCAGGAGGTCGGCTGGCTGTTTACAGTTTGGACAGACTTCTATTCAGTCTGGTGCCCCCACCCCCAAACACAGGGCGCTGGACCCCAGCCAGGCTCTTGCTGCTGCAGGCTCCGGAATGCCCGGGGGCCTCTCTGGGGCTAAATCTGACTCCACAGCCCTGCCCATCTCCCACCAAGGGTCCTTTGTCACATGGAAAAGAGACCTTTCTTTTCTTGAGAAAATTTTGAACCTACCCCATGTTGGCCCCCTTGATCTTTGCCTCTGTCCTGAGTCTCTGGTTTTCCTGACTGAAAGCCACCACCACCCTCCCTCTTCAGATTTCTCTAAAAGCTTTATTTTTATTTTATTTTATTTTATTTTATTTTGTCATTTGCTTTATTTCTCTCGGTTAACCAGAGGCCCAGGGACTTCACAGCTAGTACCCCACCAACATCAGTATGCCTAGACTCTACTTGATTAAATGACCCTCCTAGCTGATTGGATGAATGTTGATGCACTTCTATTTTGTTTTATTTTAATTTAGTTTACTCTAATGTAGACAAGGTCTCTTTATGTAACGGTGGCTGTCTCGAAATTCGATGTTAGATTAGGCTGGCCTTGAATTTACAGACTTTTGCATACCTCTAGAGGCCTTCTGAGTTCTGGAACTGAAGGCCTGTGTGCAGCTGAATTTTGTTTTGAGCAAAGGGAGCTGTTTTTTTTTTTTTTTTAAAGTGCAAGTTTCAGCATAAAAGAGAGAGGAGAAAGCTCTTTGGGACCGCCCAAAAAAGGTGGTCCACACAATCTCTTGGGGAAGCATGTCTCACCACTTGTGTCTTGTAGGGCGACAAGGGGCCTCCAGGTAAAGTTGGTCCTCCGGTGAGTGCTTTTTTTTTTTTTTTTTCTTTGACCTTTGATGCACCCACTACTTTCTCTCCTCTGACTAATATCTGTTCTGCTTCTAATTTCAAGGGATCCAAGGGAGAGCCTGGCAAACCCGGTCCAGATGGTCCGGATGGGAAGCCTGGCCTCGATGTGAGTACCTGAGGCTGGGAAGCATCTGATTCTGGCTCTCTTCACACATGTTCTAGTCACAGGGTAGCAAGATGTCGACTCCATAGCCAGTCAGGCCTCCTCATTTGATGCAACTGTGACCTCACCCTTGTCTCATATCCACCCTGTCTGGAAGCCTTGGATCTCTGGCAGCTAGGAGCCAGGGAGGGACTTTGCTATCTGTGAGGACCAAGATTGTCTGCAGGTGTGCGTGGAGACTTAGTCTCCTACTGGCCTCTAGAAATCATACTGTCTTTCTGTGTCCTATCCACATGTTCCTCCCCCCCCCACCCCCAAACACACACTGTTACCCCTGTCCCCATGGCTTGGCTTTTCCATCTATCTCCTCTGCAGCTCTGGCACAGCTTGGGGAAGGAACACCATTACAGGGTTCCCAGGGACCTCAAAGCCACACATTTCCCCCCCCTCCAGGACAGTCTTAGGGTGGTGGGTACTCCTCACCCATACCCCACAGAGATTACAAAACACACTGCCGCCCTCCAGCAAGTCTGTGCCTAGGTCTGCCCAGAGAGGTAGGTGTTGTTGGTTAGGGTTAGGGTTAGGGTTAGGGTTAGGGTTAAGGTTAGGGTTAGGGTGGGTGTGTTCATTCGTTTGCAAATGAGAAAAATGAAGGCTTTCAGAAGTTACCCAGAGCAGACACTCACCCGTCACCACTTTCCAGGTTCTCGTCCCAGTACCTAGACTCCAACTGTGAGGAGTGAGGTTGAGCCCACAGGTGTTTGAGTCTTCATTTTTTGTCTCTCAAAGGAGGGTAATTGCCCTGAGACTGGAGCTCAGTGGTATCATGGTAGCATCACAATTGGGCATGGCAGTACACATCTGTGATTTCAGCACTCAGGGGGTGGGAAAGAGTCAGAAGTTCAAGGTCACCCTCCGGTACTCAGTGAGCCATACACAAAAAGGATAACTGCAAGGCATGGGGGGCACATGCCTTTAACCCCAGGACGGATCTCTCTGAGTTTGAGTTTGAGGCCAGTCTGGTATACATAGCAAGATCCAAGGCTAGCCTAGGCTGGGCATAGTGAGACTCTATCTTTTTTTTTTTTTTTTTTTAAGGAGAATAATTGTTTTTCCTGCCTCCCTGGATTCCTAAGTAAACCAGTGAAAGAGAAAGGGGAAGGTATAGTCCCCAGGCCTCTAGCCAGTGTGGAAGCCAAAGGAGGAGTCCCCTAGACTTGCCCTGCCCTGTGAATTAAGGGCAGGGTGCACCTCGATGATCCTACCATCTCTTTCTTCCCCAGGGTTTAATGGGAGCCAAGGGGGAGCCTGGCCCCATGGGGACCCCTGGAGTCAAGGTACGTGCTCATGGAAGACAAACTGAGGCCAGAGCTTGGAGGAGCTGCAGTAGAGGGAAGTATGGATTCCAGAAGGCTCTAGCCTCTGACTTTTCTCTCGTTACTCCTGCAGGGCCAGCCTGGGCTTCCAGGGCCCCCTGGCCTGCCGGTAAGTACCGTGCACAAGGGTGTGGAGGGCTCCTCTAGGGGTTAAGGAGACCTGCAGAGGGGAGCTGTTCATCTGATTTCCTTTTCCTCTGTCCCAGGGCCCCGGTTTTGCTGGACCTCCGGTAAGTTCTGAGGGTGTAGGGTGTGGCACTCAGACCCTGGGGAAGGAGGGGAGTCCTCATCGTGAGACATGACCAGTATGCTGTGTTGGTGTCAGGAATGGGCCAGTGTGAGTCTGGAATAGTCTAGTCATACAGCCTCATAGGCTCTGGTCTGCTGGAAGTTATTTAACTAGTCACAGCGAGGAAGAGACTTTTGGTACCTGTCCCTCCCTTCCCATCTAAGGTGGCTGACCTTGTGAGGCATCTGGGACAGCCATCTCTTTGCCTCACAGGGACCCCCTGGACCTGTTGGCCTCCCTGGTGAGATTGGAACCCCAGGCCCCAAGGTGAGCCCCAGCCACCCTTTAACTCTGCCCCTTACCCTGCACACCTAAGCTGGCAGTCTGGGGGCAGGCTTTCTAGGAGTTTCTGGCCCATGAGGAACTCCTCCAGGCTAGGATCAGAACCTCTGCTGCAGATCCTAGGACTGTAGCAAGTCTTCCTGGGAGGCCTCAGGGCTGGTGCTGCCTGCCAGTTTCCTGGATCTCCTCACTGTGGCAGCTTTCTGGAGGCGCCCTAAAGGGTGGTGTGGATGGCACCGTGCTAGGAAGCGGCGGGGGGGGGGGGGGGGGGGGAGAGAAAGGATAAACTAGGTCCCCAGCAGGATGATGTTGTAATTTGGGCTCTTCTTGCTTCCAGGGGGATCCAGGACCAGAGGGACCATCAGGGCCCCCAGGACCCCCTGGGAAACCAGTGAGTGTTTTCAATTCTCTTGAGTGGCCATGCATACTCGAGGAAGTGGCTTGCCGTGGGCATGGATCGGTCAGGTCTCATCCTTTATCATTTCTCCTCTCAGGGCCGACCAGGAACCATCCAGGGGTTGGAAGGGAGTGCGGATTTCTTGGTGAGAAATGGGGTCTGGAGACACTGACAAGGGTTTTCAGTGAGAGGCAGGAAGGGGCTTGGGGAACCATTGCTCAGCTGGCCCTGACCGGCCCGAAACCTCGGGGCCTTACAGGATTTTCTTTCCAGTGTCCAAGCAACTGTCCAGCTGGCGTGAAGGGTCCCCAGGGTCTGCAAGGAGTGAAGGTGAAAGGGGCGGCTCTTCCTGGGAGGCAGGGAGGGAGGAGGGAACGAGTACCCAGAAGGAACCTGGGGCTGAAGAATCCCCTCTTCCTTTTAGGGCCATCCAGGCAAACGGGGGATTCTGGGTGATCCTGGTCGCCAGGGGAAGCCAGTGAGTATGAGAGCTAAGGGCCAGGGATGAGGATGAAGAGATGAAAGGGAGACAATTCTACAGAGATCAGCCACCTTCTTCATCCCTTCCTCTTTCCTTATGGGCTCAAGGGGGACACATCCCTGAGCTGAAGGGCAGGAGGCCACTGGGTCTCTTGTTCATGTGGTCTGGGACTTCGCGGTTTCCAATTGCCCCTGTCTGGTTGTCTGTGTCGGGAAGGTTGCTGATGTCTGTTTGTCTTGTATTCGCCTGATAGTCTGACTGCTCTTCCTTGTTCTTAGGGCCCTAAGGGAGATGTGGGTGCCTCTGGAGAACAAGGCATCCCTGGACCACCGGTAAGAAGCATCCCACTCTTATGCCCTCTATCATCCTGGGAGCCCTTTAATGGCCTCTAACTTATAAAGATATCTGTGTCTGGCTGGGTGGGGTGCCTGGATAGGTTGAAAGATTGAGGCTGGCTGTACGGGTAAGGAGGACAGGACCAAGGCTGCCCACCAGAAGGCCTGCCTAAGGTCCAGGCCTGCCACTTATTTCTTTAAAAGCCCTGCTTCCTCTCTACATCTGAGCAGCTTTGTACTGTTGCAAGAGATAGGGACACTCTGCCCATTTCAAAGGCGCATCGTGAGTGGGGTAGGGTCAGAAAAGATGTAAATGAATTGGGCCTTGCAGCTGTGTCCACCGTCTCTGTTGTTTGTTTTTGACAGGGCCCCCAAGGCATCAGGGGCTACCCAGGCATGGCAGGACCCAAGGGAGAGATGGTGAGTTTGTTGGGGCCGTGAAAGAGTTGTTGTGACCAGTACTCTGGGCTCTAAAGTACATCTCGGACTGATCTGCAATCTTTTCCTCTCCCCAGGGTCCTCGTGGATATAAAGGCATGGTGGGCTCCATTGGGGCTGCTGGGCCACCGGTAAGCCTGCTTCTGTCTCCAGGCCCTACACTGGAGGTCTATGGCTTCAAACTGGGTGCTGGTCTTCATGGGCTCATGTGACTTGGGTTCTTGTCTTCATGACAGGGAGAAGAAGGTCCAAGGGGGCCACCAGGTAGAGCTGGTGAGAAGGGGGATGTGGTAAGTTCTCAGACACCCCTTATCTGAAGAGTACCGGAAAGGGAGCGTCTCCATCCAAGGATGTTGTGTGTGTGCCTACACACATTGGCATTTATTTATGTGCCTGTCAGTCTGGATGGGGGTGACTTCTGGGTATGTAGGTGTTCTGATGGTCTGTGGTGAGAACCCAGTCATTTTGCTATGTTCATACATCACAAGAAGTCTTGGGATCCAATCTTGTTTTTTGTTGTTTTTTTTTTTTTTGAGACAGGATTTCTCTGTATAGCCCTGGCTGTCCTGGACTCACTCTGTAGACCTGGCTGTGGCTGGCCTCGAACTCAGAAATCTGCCTGCCTCTGCCTCCCAAATGCTAGGATTAAAGGCGTGCGCCACCACCGCCTGGCTTGCTTAACTCTTCTTTCTCTCTCTCTCTTTCCCTCTCTCTTTCTTTCTTTCTTTCTTTCTTTCTTTCTTTCTTTCTTTTTCTTTCTTTCTTTCTTTCTTTTTTTGAATAGATCCTTTTTCTGAGTGGGGTTTTTGTTTATTTGTTTTGAGACAAGGTCTCTCTACAAAGTCCCAGCTGTCCTGAAACTCACTCTGTAGACCAGGCTGTCCTGTAACTCACAGAGATCTCTCTGCCTCATGTGCTGGAATTGAAGGCATGCATCACCACTTCTGTCCTGAGGAGTTTTAAAATCACAGAAAACTGAGCAAAGGGTGCGTGGCTTGGGATGCAGAAATAGATGCTTGGGGACAGGAAGCCATTTTCTTCAGTGTTGCAGCCACTAGCAAGTTGCCCATATTCCAGTAAACAACCCCACCCACACCCATACAAAGCAACCTAATTAAAGTGAGCTTTATTAAATTCGGATCATACCCATACACATAAAGGGGCGGTGACCTGAATTTAGTTCCTGGAATCCACCTAAATAAAGGTGGAAACAGAGGCAGGCAGATTTCTGAGTTCAAGGCCAGCCTGGTCTACAGAGTGAGTTCCAGGATAGTCAGGGCTACACAGAGAAACCCTGTCTCGAAAAACAAAGACAAAAACAAAAACAAAAACAAAAGGAGAGAACCAATTCCACAAAGTTGTCTTCTGATCTCCATGCAAGTACTATAGCACTTGCATGTTCCACAATATACACACACACACAAACACACACCATCATCATCATCATCATCATCATCATCATCATCATCATCACCACCACCACCACCATCACAATCATCATCATCACAATGACAATAATACATACCCACCAAACAAACAAAAAGACCTGAGATTAAGAGGGGAACTCATTGGGAAGAGGGGGGTTCAGTAGGAGTGGGACAGTGGGTAACAGGAATTATAAATGGCCAAAATATATTATATACATGAATGAAATTGCCAGAAAAATTTTTTACTTAAAAATATATGAGCAAGGCATGGTAGTGCACTTCTTTAATCCCAGAACTTGGAAAGCAGAGACAGGTGGATCTTTGTGAGTTCAAGGCCAACCTGGTCAACACAGAGAGTTCCAGGCCACTTCAGGCTACACATTAAGACCATGTGGGACAGGGATAGAGAGATGGCTCAGCAGTTAAAAACACTTGTTGCTCTTCCAGAGGACTCGGGTTAGACTCTCAGAACCCACATGGCAGCACACAAGTGCAATGCTAGGAGGTCCGATGCCGCCTTCTGGCTTCCTTGGGCATTTTGCTTACACGCGGTACAAAAGTACCTTTGTATTTAGAAAGATGGAGGTCTGCTGGGCAGTGGTGGTGCATGCCTTTAATCCCAGCACTTGGGAGGCAGAGGCAGGTGGATTTCTGAGTTCAAGGTCAGCCTGGTCTACAGAGTGAGTTCCAGGGCAGCCAGGGCTACACAGAGAAACAGTGTCTCAAAAAACCAAAAAAAAAAAAAAAAAAAAAAAAAAAAAAAAAAAAAAGAAAAAGAAAAAGAAAAAAAAGAAAGATGGAGGTCATTTGTGTCCTCAGAAATTGTGGTTTCTGTAGAAAGCCTAAGAAGAGTGGGTTTAACAGAAAAGTATCCACATTCCTGTGGCACTGCAGAGTGTTAATTGGTATGTCCCAGTTGAAGGACAATTTGACAATGTATATAAGATTCAAATGTATATTTTTATCATAACTTACCAAATGTGATAAAATTCTATTTTAATTTTATCTTTAAAAACTATTGTACTTAGCCAGGTGGTGGTGGCAACTCTTACCTTTAGTCCTAGGAGGCAGAAATAGGCATTTGGCCATTTATAATTCCTGTTACCCATTCTCCCACGCCTACTGAACCCCCCTCTTCCCAATGAGTTCCCCTCTTAATCTCAGGTCTTTTTGTTTGTTTGGTGGGTATGTATTATTGTCGTTGTGATCTCTGTGAATTCGAGGCCAGCCTGGTCTATAGAGTTAGTCCCAGGACAGCAAGGGCTACACAGAGAAACCCTGTCTCGAAAATCCCAAACCAAACCAAACCAAAAATTTATACACTTGTAGTCTTGACTGTCCTGGAACTTGATATGTAAACCTGGCTGGCCTCGAACCCACAGAGTTCAGTTGCCTCTGCCTCCTGAGTGCTGGTATTAAAGGCATGTGCCATTACACGTAGCCCAGCGTATTTAATTAAATTTTAAAAATTATTATTATTATGTGCATGCCTAGTATGTGTGTGCCTCAGCATGCATATGGGAGCCAGAGGACAACTTAACAGGAATCGGTTCTCTCCTTCCACCTGTGGATTCTGGAAACCAAACTCAGGTCAGCAGGCTTACATGGCAAATCCTTTTATCACTGAGCCATCTCACCAGCTCTTACATTTGGGCAAAGTGACATATGTAAAGGTAATTTTTGTGTCACTGGTTGAGGCACTGATAGAGTATATAAATCACTATGTATCACAAGAAGATATTTTCTAATATGGTAAACCAAGGGCTCTTCAATGGCGTTGGTAACCTCTAAGGTTGTTAAGTAGTGGAGTGGGGAGATAATTGATGTAGAGCAGAAATTTATGCTATGTTAACAGAATGGGGAAAAAAAAGACTGCTGATTTGCTTGGGGAAGAAACCCCCCAAGCTGAAAGTTCAGTTTAAAAGTTTAAAAACACATAGAAGAATAGAGAGACTGCTACAGAGAATCCCACATGGCTGCCGTCTCACAGGTTCCAGGTTAGACATTTGCCATGACTGACTCTTTGTCCTGTCCCACAAACACACCTCTTTCTCCGTCCCACGGTCCTTCACTAGATTACTGCTTGCTTTCTTCCTTCTTGGCTTGCTTCCTTTTTTTTTTTTCTTCCTTCCTTCCTTCCTTTTTCTTTGTTTTGGTGTTTTGAGGCAGGGTTTCTCTGGGTAACCCTGGCTGTCCTGAAACTCTTTCTGTAGATCAGGCTGGCCTGGAACTCAGAGATCCACCGGCCCCTGCTTCCCGGCTCTGCCATTTTCAGAGATACTTGGCTCATCTCATTTGCCTCCACACACTTCCTTGCAGAATCATATTACTATCGCAACTGGAGAAAGAGGGCTGGAGAGATGGCTCAGAGGGTAAAGACACCCACCACCAGGACTGATAGTCCGCAGGGTGGAAAGAGAGAACGGACTCCCGAAAGCTGTCCTCCGACCTCCACAAGCATGCCCACAGGAATAAAGAAACAATTAAAAAGAAAACTGTGAGGGACGCAGTTATCTTTAGCATCACCAAGTAGCTAATCTGTCTATAGCTTATTCTAGTTTTCCTCAAACCACCTTCATAGCTCTTATTCAAAGCAAGACAGCCTCCCCCTACCCAATATGAAGCCCACCTTGGTAACTCTTCCCGAGTAGTGACTGTCTGTGAATGCCTGGGGCTCCCAGGAACCCCTGCACAGCCCTCCCTTCCCGGATGCCTGGTAGTGACCTGGACACCCCTCCCTTAGTGTCAGGCCACAGGTCTTGAGCCATTCCCATTCAGCCTCTGTCTGAGTCTGGCCCATGCCACAAGGACTCTGGGACCATCGCCTCAGCTGTGCCTTCCTCTCTCCACAGCCAGTCAGGCTCAGCATTCTAAAGGTGACCTCCTCTCTCTCTGCTTTCCAGGGGAGCCAAGGTGCCCGAGGACCCCAGGGGATAACAGGCCCAAAGGGAGTAACTGTAAGTGCTCAGGGTCCAGGCTCTGGCCCTGGTCAGTTTGTCTGCATCTCTACATAGAGAGGAAGCTGGGGGTCTAGACTGAACTCTGTGGTGGGCTGCTGGCTCTGTAACCTGACCGGTTTACAGTCTGAGAGTATCTTCACCTGCAAGTA
>JADRCD010219933.1:12107-46696 GCA_019843815.1 Montemys delectorum
CTCCCTTTCTCCCTTTCTCCCTTTCTCCCTTTCTCCCTTCCTTCCTTCCTTTCTTTCTTTCTTTCTTTCCTTCTTTCTTCCTTCTTTTCTTTCTTTCTTTCTTTCTTTCTTTCTTCCTTCTTTTCTTTCTTTCTTTCTTTCTTTCTTTCTCTTTCTTTCCTTTTTCTTTCTTTCTTTCTGTTTTGTTGTTGTTGTTGTTGTTGTTGTTGTTGTTGTTTCACTCTAAGCTTTGCATTGCGCTGATCTCAGCTTCCAGGGATATCAGTAAGTTACCATTCTCCTCCTGATTAAAACCAATTAAGACATTCCCCCATTACCAGCACACACACAAATGAACACATTTCCTTAATGGTCTGTTTTTAAATTGAGAAGGGTAGAAAGAAGCCATTCCAGGCTCTATTCAGAACGATATTTCCTGATGGAAACATATGCAGCTTATTTATATGCAAAATACCTGGATCCAATAGACAGAGAAAAATGAATCCAGACGTTCAAGTTCACGCTCCCAGTGCGGTGAACTTGGCCAGGGCTGAGCTCTGGGGTGTTGTCTCTCTTGGTCTCGTGTCAGCACCAAACACACAGCTTTCCTTTTCAATATTTCTTGACTTCTGGTAGTTGTAACCCTTTGAAGTCACCTCATGATTGGCTCAGTTTGGGGACACATGGAAGGGACAGCAGGGACTGCTTCAGCGTGGCAACTGTTAGTATTACTACACATTTGCTTGGCAATAGCTACTGAAAAGAGAGCAAATGGAACAAAGACAGACATTCGGGGAGGGCCAAAATAAACACATGTGCTAGCATCAGGCGCTGAGGCCCAAGCTCTAAGAAACAAAGGCGTTATTGGAACAGCTTGACAACTGTCTGTAGTGACCAGTCTGCGGTGGGCACTCGGGATTTCTAAGACGGACTTGATGTTGGCCATTAAAAGAGTCAACCCTTTAAGATGGGGTCAGAGATACAGCCAACAGGGATGTGATGGGAAAGACTGGCTAGGAGGATCACGGGAGGACCGAATATGCTATAACAGAGTACAAATGAAACCACCTTCAGGCATGAAGAATGTGAATATGAGTAATCCCCCTTCTAGGATACACATACAACTCTAGACATTGTTTTCTTTTATAATAAGAGTTCACAGGTAGCCCAGGCTGGCCCTGAATATCCAATCCCCTTACCGCCACTCAGGGTGCTAAGAATACACACATACACGCCACCATGCAAGTCTATACAGTGCAGAACTGAACCCAGGGCTTTGAGCATGGGCAATACACCGGCTACCTACTCAGCTACATTTGTGTCCCTAACTTGATGGGTTTTAATAAGGCTCCTTGAAACTTTCAAACTCTGATCAAGACCTTCAATGGGACACAAGCATATGTATCTGATATCCCCATATTTTCCATAGTGATTTTAAAGTGAATTTTCTTTTCTAGGAAAGCATCAATCATACATACATCATGCCGCCCGGGACTGAGGATAGTCATTCTATCCTCTCTGTTTCTGTCAGATGTCCATAGAGGGGACACACACACACACACACACACACACACACACCCCTTAATTATGCTTTTTAAATATTTTCCCTGCCAAGCACTCATAGACTTTTCACTGGGGAGAAAATTAACAATAAAGACTAAAAAGGTTAAAAAAAAGAACAGATGACAGCAACTCAAACAATTTTGGTTAGTGTTTGTACCTCATGCACTGCGTTTGATGTCTTGGATACGCTGGGCACTAATTGCCAAACGTTTGTTCAACTAATAGAGATTTTATAAACACTGGGCACAGTTAACACGAGCTTCACGTGTCTACAGCTCAGCCACGCTGAACACTTTTGACCGTTTATTTAACTTGAAAATGTAGTTCTGGAAAATATACAGCCCCTGCTCAAAATGGTTCGGTCCTCGGGGCACCCAAGCTATGCTACAATGTTGCCCTCCCTTGGCACTTGCGGAAGGCATTTGCTACTATGGTTACGATTTTCCATCTTAGTCATCCCATCTCCCAGCCCCACCTCAGTAGATGTGATGATTCCAAGGAGGGTCACCAAGTGGGAAGCTGCAGCGTTGACTTAGGTAAGCTTTCTTGCTTGTTCAAAGTTGGTAGGAGGTATTAAAGGAAAGGGTAGGCTTGGATACTTAGCAACAGCTTAATTTATATATATATATGTATATGTATATATATATATACATATATATATATACACATACTGATCTGTGTGTGTGTGGTGTGCAAAGGCACATGTGCAGAGCTCTGAGGACAACTTTCTAGAGTAAGCAGCCCTCTCTTTCTACCACGTGGGTCCTAGGAATTACACATAGGTCAGGCTTGCTGGCAACCTCCTTTACTGACTGACCAACACTGTCAGCTCTCTCCCTTTTCAAATATAAAAGAGTTCTTACTTTCATTTGTATGTGTGTCTACATGTCGGTCTGTGTGTAAGCCACCTGGGCTTATGTGCAGCTACCCGAGGTAGGTAGGAGGGTGTCAGACTCACCGGAGCTGGAGTTAACAGGCGACCGTAAGCCACCTGACCTGGGTGCTGGAAACTGCTCTCTGGTTGCTCTTTCTGTAGGAGCAACACGTGCACTTACCTGCTGAGCCATCTCTCCAGCTCCTTGGCCTGTGTTTTGAATGTAAGATGAAGGGTGTCTGGGGTCTTCAGCAATGGGGTGATTTTTTAATCTGACTGTACTAAGGACTGTTGGAGCTGCTTTGCCCTAGAGTGAGCCAAGGACAGACCCCGTGAGTGTTAAGAATCTTCACATAATAGGCATACATAGTACTTGAAACTGGGCTCATTGGTTTGGACTTGGATCAAATCCAAGTATTCCTGAAATGTCCTTCGATGTACCTCTGTCTACCTGGACCTGTGGAATGAACTATTCTCATCGGATTTCCAGGGTAGGACATTCCGGTTTTATGTGCCATTAAATTTCATACTACCATGTCACTTTGAAGGAGTCATTTGGATTTTTTTTTTTTTTTTCCAAGCGGGATTACTCTGCAGCACAGGCAGACCTCAACTTCAGGGCAACCCTCCCGTCTCAGCCTCCCAAGTTCTGGGATTACAGGTTTAAAGTCATCACATCTGGCTTCTGGGTAGTTATTATAATGTCCTGGGGCTCAATCAGAGAATCTGCCACTTGGAGAACTAGGACTTTGGGGGAGTTCTATTGGAGGGTTAAGAGAGCAGAGCCTGGGTGCACACTATCTCTCAAAGGGACAGGGGCAGTATCTGTGTGGCCAGGAATGAGTTTCTGTAGGGAAGACTATAAATAGGTCTTTAAAGGCAAACTTTAAATACTTTGATTTCATCTCAGAGGTCAGAAAAGGGTTTGTTGTCTCAAAGTAATAACGGCATGCCAAGATACGGCACAACTTGATACAATACATAGTAGAGAGGTTCTTTTTTTATTTTATACCAGATAGGTCGAAAGTGTTCTCTTGCAGACAATCTACAAAACCACCGTCACCTTTAAACAAGACACACTAGGTCTGGACATGGCCACTGTCTGGTAGCCTGAAGAAAGCACACTCGGCTGTATTTTAGCCATGACGTGTTACTCCAGAACATCGAAGAAGTGCAAAGTCTCGAGCTACAAACACCAACCTTGAAGGGGTTCCTCAGAAGTTGGAATTCTGAGTAACCAAAGTTGAGAGAGTTAACAGATCAAAGTTTTAATGAGCACGTCAGACACATCGCAGGCACTGCCCACGGCTGCAAAGCTGCTTGGGTGGCAAAGAGAGAATGTCAACCCGGCTTGGGTCACAGGAGCCACAGGACTAGAATTCTTTTTTTCAAGGCCCAATGACTCTTAATGGCCAAAGACAATATAAAAAAAAAGCCCAGTAAGAAAAAAAACCTACTGGAGTATGGTCTTTGGGTTTTGAAGATTTGTGATCACTGGTGGTCACTGAAAACATTTTAAACCCAGTTGTGGGAGAGGGGAGCCCTTTACTAGGAAGCAGGCAGAAGTTATTCTAGGACAGGTTAAACCGCGTAGGCTACAAATAAGATATCCTTTAAAAATTTCTTATGCATTAATTTAGTTAATTGTGTGTGTATATATATGTATATATATATATATATACATACACACATACACACACATATACATATGTGTGTGTGTGTGTATATATATATACGGAAGTTAAAACAACACTGGGGAAAAAAATTTTTTTTTCTCTTCTTCTACCTTTTCATGAATTCCAGGGATCAAACACAGTTTGCCAGGTTGACGGCAGTGCTTTACCTGCTGGGCCATCTCAGAGCTCTAAGTTGTCCCAGCAAAGAGAGCAAAAGCAGAGAGCAGCCTTCGTGGAGAGCCGAGGCCACCAAGGCAGTGTGGGGGCTAGCTGAGACACAGGCATGATTGTAGCCAATGGTGAGAAGCTTGGGAAGGCATAAAGCTTAAGAAACAAATATGAGAGACCGACAGGACCACGCCCCCTACGTGGCCGACGCCTCTGTCCACTCAACCAATCACAGAACTCCACTGCCCACGTGAGGTGGGGTGTAAGCTCTAAAGACCACCCTTCCAAAACACTGATACTGAGGGAATCTGTTTCCTGAGAGAACGCAGGCACTGTCACAGGTTGTGTAAGGACATCTTAGCTTAGGATGCACCAATTCTGAGAGAGGTCCCAGAACATTCTGCTGCCTGGGGACGTTCCGGGAGGCACTGTAGTTTACGCGTATCTGAGGTGTTCTCTTGATGACCTCATCTAACCATGCCTTTTAAAGAGCTTGTCCCTGGTATACCTGGTCCTGAGGATGTCCACATATTGGAAAGGAAGATTTGTTTCTAGTTGGGTTGAACGTGGAGAGATCTTTATGTTGCCTATTTCATTTTGATGGCTTTTCTTTTTCTAAGGGCTTTGTGCATTTTGAGAAAGTAGCATGGTTTATTAGTGAAGAAGTTAAAAATGCGTTTCACTTAATGAATGACTAGCTGTGCGTTTTAGAGATAGCACGCTGTGCCTTTGACCTTTCAACCCAAGAGCTCATGCCCAGCTGAACTGGCATACAACCAGGCAACCGCACAGGGCCCCCATGCTGTAAAGAGTGAGTCCCTTCCAGGGACCCTTCTGCTGTATCCCATCGGCTCTTCTCCTGGTCAGGTAGGTGAGTGCTGGCCACTGCATGGTTAGCTGACCCAGGAGCGCCCTGCCCTCTTGTTCTTCAGGCAGTAGAAGGAACTGGCGCCCAGTGGCTGTCATCAGGAGGAAGCCTGTAGACCCAACGACAGAGGACGGATAGTATGGGCAATGACCAAAATACACAGCAGTGGCTCTCGGAGAAGGACTAGGGTGCTTGTGATGATACAAAGCTAGCCATTGTGGAGGGAACTTTCCTTTGAAGATAAAATGATAAGATAACAAGGGGCCTTCAAGCCCTTCCACCCAGCCCAGCAAATCCAATGTTAGATGCTGCCCTTCCCCCATGCTTTTTATCTTTTCTCCCTGCCCACAGCCTTCTCTTTCATTCAGCCTTTGTTGGCCCCCCCTCAATCCCCCATTCTTGTTTTTTGTTTTGTTTTCGAGACAGGGTTTCTCTGTATAGTCCTGGCTGTCCTGGAACTCACTCTGTAGACCAGGCTGGCCTCAAACTCAGAAATCTGCCTGCCTCTGCCTCCCAAATGCTGGGATTAAAGGAGTGCACCACCACTGCCCGGCTCAATCCCCCATTCTTGTCGAATCCTACATCGATGCTCTCCTGGGTTACACACAACCCTTTCTGTTTTCTTCCCAGTACCCATCCCTCATCCTCACCATTTCCTTTCTTCTCTCAACTACAGCAGTTTTCTCTTATCAGGCTCCCACTGAACATTTTCCACTCTTAATTCTAGGCTCCCCTCCAGCCGTGCAATCTCTTTGACTTTTCCTGAGTTGGTCCTCTCTGCTCTGCCCTCTCCACTCTCAGGGTTGGCTCCATTTTCTTCTAGGTAGCAAGCATTCAGTTACCTTGTAACTCATCGAAAAGGTGTGGCAATACTAGGAAGTGCTGGTGCAGACTAAAGCATGCTGAAGGTGGATGAGCTTCATGGGTTCCCTGAACGTAGTTGAGGGATGGTCTTTGAGCATCTGGGTGAGGGACACAGAAGAAGTCTTTATCTTGGACTGATGCATTAGAATTAAATTGGAAGGCTGGTGAGATGGCTCAGCGGGTAAGAGTACTGAAGGCTTTTCCGAAGGTCCTGCGTTCAAATCCCAGCAACCACATGGTGGTTCATAACCACCTGTAATGAGATCTGATGCCCTCTTCTGGTGTTTCAGAAGACAGCTACAATGCACTTATGTATAATAATAAATAAATCTTTTTTAAAAAAGTAAATTGTGGTGCTGGCATATCCTATTCTTTGAGTTTTACATTTGACTTTCCGATGATATTTTGTCTAATTGTATTGTTCTTACTATATCTCCCTAGTATATATATTATATATCAAATATATCATTATATTATATAATATATAACTATATATAATATATTATATATTGATTTAGATATAATTATATATTATATGCACTACATATAAATATATAGTATATATTATATAGAATATATATATATATTCTCTATATATATACTAAGGGGATGTAATAAAAGCAATGGAATATATATGTATATGTGTATATATATATGCATGTATATATATGTAAAGTACCTAGTCATATATATATATATATATATATATATATATATATCATGGTCTATATATCATGGTGTGTGTTTTTGGAAGCAACTTGAGGCTACACACCTGGGTTCCTATTGTAAACAATGATATATAAAAGTACCTAGTCATATATATATATATATATATATATATATATATATATATAGTGTGTGTATAAGAAGCAGCCCAAGGCTACATACCTGGGTTCCTATTGCTTGCTTTATCTTTGATTTCCCTCTTCATCTTGGGTCCCATTTTTGTGTCTACAGAGGTTCAGCATGGCAGGAACTGGAGCATGCAGTGACTTAAAGTGAAATGGGGGACAGCAGAGAGGGTGAGAGGATAGACTAGGAGGAGCCTCTATCACCCAGGACATAAAACTGATCAGTTCATGCAATACCTAGCCTGGTCCTTAGACTAGCAGCCATTAAAGGTTAAGCAGGTTTCAGCAACGGGGTCTGTTTCACTCACCAGTTGCTGGGCTCCACCTGCAGAGGTGGGTGTGACTCAGGGGCCTGCAGCATGGACCACGCTTAACAAGTATTCTGAAGTCGCACCTCTCCCCAAGGACCTCAGTTAGAGAGCAGCTACAGATTGTACAGCTGCTCAATACAAGGGGTCACGCCTCACGCCCAAGTTCTAAACCAGGCCCAACCCTGCTTAGCTTCTTCCAAGGTCACTCAGCATAGTATGGCCACAGATAAAAGCTCATTTCTCAAAATGAACATGATATCGGCTCTTAGGTGAGTATATCAGTGCCTGCCTGTGATCACAGACAACAGTAGCAACTACCACCACCACAAAAAACCACCACAACAAAATGCAATTCCCCCTTTCTTCATCATTATATAGCCATGAATAGCTCAAAACCCACTAAGTAGATCAGATTGGCCTCCGACTCACAAAGATCTCCCTGCTTCTCTCTCCTAAGTACTGGGATTAAAGGTGTGTGTCATCATGCCTGGTTAGAAGGTCTTGGCAATTACTGTTTTACGATGTCCACAATATCAGGGCACATTACTGATGTGTCAACATGGGCCAAGCAAAAGGAACACAAATAGGTTTGTGACTGTTCTGACCACATGTAGAAATTGGGGAACTCCTACTGCGAATGTGTGTAGGTGAGCCTCAGAAGATAAGCCCCCTGACCCCCAATTCCTAAGAGAAGGCTGTCTGTCCCAGGCACTGTGAAAGCTATCGGTGCTTCATCATCTTCTATGATAACCAAGATGGAGAGGAAGAGGACATAAAGAAAAATACCCCTTAGTCTCATAAAATTGTTAACTTTCTAAGCAAATGGCAGATAGCCTCACCTGCATATACACATACATACATATTGATACTTATCTAATCTATCTCTACATCTTCCTACAATTATTTTCTTCTCTGTTAAATTTTAACACAGAGACCTTTTATTTCCTTGAAGGTTTTTTTCCCTTGGTTGCTTTTATCCCCTCCACCCAATGAGTGGGAGCTACATTTGAGTCGAGAAGCCACCGGGTGCAGAGGAAGCCCTTACAGATATTTAGTGACTGTCCAAAGAAAGGATCAGAATATACTCTGGGAGCTGAGTGAAGCAGAATGGGTTCTTGTTGATTTCTTTGTTAGTCCCAAAATAGATCTGTGTTTATTCGCTGGGGAAAAAAAATAGTTCTAGCATGATTCAAAGGCTCAGACACTAAGTGGTACATTTTCCAAGTGCTGTATAGTTCCGTGGCTTCCATTAGCATCTGTGGGAGTTTAACCCTCCACGAGGCTAGGGGAAATACAGTCTGCTGAGAGACCAAGAATATTTTGGCAGTGTGGAATGAGACTAGCAGCAGGGAGTCTTCATAGACTGTCCCTCTGGGGCGGGAGGAGAAGAACTTGTCATCTCTACTGATAAATGCTAATGGGACTTCCTCAGTGGCTCCTGTTACTCATGAACATGCCATTGACAGTAATTCCTGATTCCCCCCCCAAAAGTAGTCTGTGAGTCAGCTCTCCTTGTCATTTAAAACAATAATGGGCTTCTGTCTGGTGAACCTATTGATTTGTAAGAAAGATCAGATTTCTGGGTGTGGCCACATATGCCTGTAAGCACAGTCCTGTGGAGGCAGAGACCAGAGGGCTATTAGATCTTACTAACCACCAGCCTAGCTGTAGGTTCAGCAAGAGACCCTAATCAAAAGAATAAGGTGGAGAGTGATAGAGAGCACCAGATGTCTTCCTCTGACACACATGCACATACACACGAGCACGCATATGTACACATGCATGTGTATACATTGCACATGCCACAGTCATCTCTCTCTCTGTCTATATTCATATGCTGTCACTCAAGCCAAGTGCTGAGTCATTTCTTCCACAGATACAAAGCACAGTATTTATCTTATAGCCAATTTAAAAAAAAAGTATAAAATAAATATCAGATTGGGTCTGCTGATTTGTAAAGAGAACGCACACCTTATAGAGTTGGGTTGAGGCCTCTGGGCACAGAGACGGAAAGTACTAGAGCTGAGAGCCCAAGGAGTCAAATCATATTTACTCTGAGGTACAGAAACCTAGAGCCCATTGGCAGCAGATGCGATGACAAGCAGTTGTTTCTCATGATAACTGGGACAGGACTAATGTTTACCTGGAAATGTCCAAGACTTAAAAACTACATAGCTAGTACAACCTTTCAATGTGCTTTATTTCATTTAATTCTTACAAAAAAAAAATGCCAGAAGTGTTGGTTTTCCCTTCTATGGATCAGAGGAAAGGCTAGGGACACCAATTCTGAACAGCCAGCTCACATGGCTTTAATCTCTATAAGGCTGTCTCCATGGACTTCCTGGGCACAATTCCATATATCTTCACAATCCTACGCAATCTACAACAAATATCCTTTGTCTGGTCAGAACACTGAAGGTTACAGAGATGGGGAAACTTATCCACCTCATCGTCAACACAAGCAACCTAGACTTGAAGCTGATATACAGGGTTATTTGTCTGGAGAGCAGAAAACCTGGACCCTTATCTTGCATTGTGTGCCTCTTGTCCCCTCTCACACTGCCCTGGTTTTATTCTGTTGCTGTGACAAACACCATGACTCTAAGCAGCTTAGGTGAGGGAAGTATTTATTTGGCTTATGCTTCCAGGTTGCATCCAGTCCATCCTGGAGAGAAAGCAAGAACTTGAAGCAGACACCATGGGGCAATACTAACTGCTGGTTGACTATTAGGACCACACTTCCTTCTATAGCCCATGACCACCTGCCTAGGGATGGTGCCACCCGCAGTGGGCTGGGCCTTCCTACATCAATTAACAATCAAGACAATCTCTTACAGACTTGCCACAGGTCGATCTGATTTAAGCAATTCAATTTCTCGAGTGAGCCTTCTCCTCTTTTATCAAGTTGACAGTGAAGACTAACCAGGATACAAACCTCTCTGCCAGGTCACCATAATTCTTCCTTACACACCAGGACTGCCGCTGAGAAATGTGACCTTCCTTTTCTCTCCAGCCTCAATATGGGCTGCTCAACTCTGTGTCTTGCCACTGGCACCAGGGACATTTCCATTTCTTGACAGAGTCTAAGATACCAGGGGTGCCCTCTCAGGAAGGGTTTTAGAAATGACAATATAATTAATTATCTGGTGATAGTCACATTCTGCTCTGTGATGGTTCCTATATCTACTTCTTATAACTTTTGCTTCTTTTAATATAACCTGAATACTTTTACTCACGTTTGGCTTCATGCTCAGGATTTTGAGGGCACATGCCAAGTATCCCAGAACCTACCAGTTAACATTCATAATTAGCAGGCACGAGTCACGAGTAGATGCTATCAGAGGAGGTTTCATTTAAATAATAATAGTAGTAATAGTAATAATAATAATATATTGTTTTTTTTTAAGACAGGGTTTCTCTGTGTAGCCCTGGCTGACCTCCAACTCCTCCTATAGACCTTGAACACACAGAGATCTGCCTCTGCCTTCCGAGTGCTGGGATTAAAGGTGTATGCCACCACAGCGTGGCTCTACGTATCATTACTTTTCTTTAGAGGACTACAAAATAATTACATTCTTAGATCTGCAAGGGACCACAGTACAATCTTTATACCTTACCCACTGCATCCTACCAGCTTAGTACGTTCTTCCACAGAGTGGGCACTTAAGGGGTGGCTACATGTTACTACTCCCTATGCTTTCTGAGCGTGGCAAAGCATTTTAAATAAGCAAGGCCCTGACCGGATGTGGTGAGGGACAGGGAAGGGGAGAGGGGTTACAGGTGCATGCGTGGGTGAGCACGCATACCCTGGGCGTGCATGGTGATAAAGTCCCCGCAACCCTCCTTTCTTCACATACCCCATCCCGGAACTGGGGTTGTCGGCACACAGTGTGGCCACAGCCAGCTTTTTACGTAGGTGTTAATTCAGGTGCTCAGGCTTATACAGCAAATGCCGTATTCTCCACCCCTGGTTGCACTGTTGTGTGAATGACTACGTAAACTATAGTTTATCCAAAGGAAGCAGGAAGCTTCCTAATTTTAAGTTTGTAATATCTAGGTTGGTTTGAGTGTCCCACAAGTGGACCCAGTCAGAGGAAACACAGATTTCACTTCAGTGTCAGGTTCTTGGTGTGGTGGTCAGTTTGTTTGTTTGTTTGTTTGTTTGTTTGTTTGTTTTTTGAGACAGGGTTTCTCGGTGCAGCCCTGGCTGTCCTGGAACTCACTCTGTAGACCAGGCTGGCCTGGAACTCAGAAATCCTCCTGCCTCTGCCTCCCCAGTGCTGTAGCGGTCATTTTTATAAACGAGAGTGTGTGTCTCAGAGAGTGTGTGGCTCAGCTGGGAGTAATGTCCTGAAAGAGAAGTGTGGGCTGGTTTGCTTTGAGCTGACAAGCTAACAGTTCCTGAGAAGGGTGAGGGAGAAGCGGAAGCAGGCACCTAAGTTTTTGGATGAAATCAAGGAAATGTTCCCTTTGGTCAAAATAAACTAAAAAATATCTTTGTTCATTATCTGCTCTGTGTCCATATACAGTGCCTGCTACAATCTCACTAGGTAGAAGTGTGGTACTTCATCCTCAAGAACCCAGTGTTTGGGCCTGGGGTAGCTCAGTGGTGAAGCATATGCCCAGCACTCGTAAGGCAGTGAATTTCGTCTCTAACACTGCCGAGGAAGGGGAGATGTGTGGAGCAAAACTGACTTCTCAGAAACAGGAATCATGCGGAAACCAAACATCCTCTTACACTATCGTATTCAAAGCCAGTTACCTCCAAACGGGCCTTTTAATTTCAGCAGCTACAAATCTGAATGCTAAATCGTGTGCCTTAAGGATCAGGCAGGAGCATATTTCTGGGGTTTCCCCACATCATTAAAAGAGTATTTTAAGACAATTACTAGAAGGCTGAATTTTTTTTTTTCCCCGAAAGAAAGGATGTTCAGATATTACACTGGTCAAGGCCGTGGTGTCTGAACAGTGTGCCGGGTGTTGTAGGTAACCAGCTCCAAGCGGAATGGAGGAAGGAATGAGATCATCCGCCATCCCCCCAACCCCTACCTCCCCCCCCCCCCCCCGGGACAGCATCCCCCAAGGGTAAGTTCTGCGTATGACAAACTCTGAGGAAGAACTTATGTGAAAGAAAGTTTCCTGGCCCATCAGCCCAGAAAAGTCCTAAGCCCCCATCCTTTAGTCAGAGACCAGTGTCTCTTGGGATGTGAAGAGTCTGGAAGCATCTTAGATTCCAGCAATCCCTGATCGCAGACCACTGCATCCCCTTCACATCTACAGAAAAATTCTTCGGGGAACTCATCACGTAACATGGAGGCCAGGAGCCAGGCCAAGGCAAGCGATCGTAGGCCAGAGCAGACATCATGAGAGGCACCGAGAGTCTGTCACATCTCTTCAGTGGCAGTGGATACCAGGCCAACCACCCTCTTAGAATCTCAGCTCCCAACATTAAGAGGGGACATGTTATCAAGTGATTTGTTACAGTACAGTAACTACACGGACAGTCGAAATCTGGGGGAGAGGGTTGAGTATTATCAAAATATAAAATGTTCAAGGAATTAAAATATTTTTTAAAAAGGTAGAAATAAATGCTTCTGGTGTGTGTTCATGTGTGTTTGAGACAGGATCTTACGATGTAGCCTTGGCTGGCCTATAACACACTATGAAGACAAGGCTAGCCTTTGACTCATATAATTTCACCTGCCTCTGCCTCCCAAGTGCTGGGTTTAAAGGTTTACTGTTATATATATATATATGTGTGTGTGTGTGTGTGTGTATGTATATATGTGTATATATATATATATTTATATATGTGATATATTTTATTTTTATTTTATGTATATGAGTGTTTTGCCTGTTATGTGGTCTGTGTACCACACATGTGCCTGGCACCCGTGGAAGCCAAAAGCCAGTGATAGATCCCCTAGAATAGGCATTATATATGGCTATGAGCCAATATGTGGGTGCTGGGGCTTGAACCTGGGTCTCCTGGAAGAGCAGCCAGTGCTGTTAACAGCTGTTTCCAGCTCCTGGTGACATAATTTTTAGAGTAGGAAAAACCAGAAATGACCAAAAATACTTTATCTGAGGTGAGACTTGAGGCTTACCTAGGGGGCTTTTGGTTTTAAATCTAAAATTGGGATTATGTATCATGTGGGGGGGTGGTTGAGGGGGAGAAAACACATCCACACACGTGAAGGCATCACATGATCACAAAGGAAGGAGGAGACGGTGGGATGCTCCTGGCTCCTGGGCTTCTAAGTACAAATGATGCTCTCAGTTGATGCTGGTTGGTGTGGATGGTCCAAGGACCCTATTTTGAGACTCATGATAGGAGTTAGCATTAAACCTGCACCATATAAACAGACGCTGCATGGCCACCGCTGCCACTTCTATGTAAGGGACATGTTTCCAACATCCAAATCCAGTCAGTAACAAAGCGGAAGAAGCGTTCATTGAAAATCACCTGGGGTCTAGCTAGGAGTGTCTAGTGTGTCTGCAGAGACTTCACATTCTGCAAGGAAGCCAAGACAAATGCCATCTAGAGAGATTATTGTCATTGCTTCAAAAAATCCTCAAGACAGCCAATAAGGCAGCTTGTTAAATGTCAGACCCAGAGAATATCCAAGTCATTGCTACTAATATTTCTCACTGCTATTATTAATATCATCATATCATCATCATCATCATCATCACCATCATCCTCATCCTCCTCATCCTCCTCATCCTCATCCTCATCGACAGGGTCTTATGGTCTTATATATCCCAGGCTGGCTTCAACCCGAGGGATGACCCTGAATTTCAGATCCTCTGTTTTATTCTCCCAAGTCCTGGAATTCCTGCTCTTTGCTAACCAGGCTCCGTCTCTCACTCGTAAAGAACTACAGAGACAACCAAGAGACAAAGAATTCTGCCCCCCCCCATCAGATCCCTGTGGACGCAGTCCACTATAATGAACGCTCCTCTCCCCTCCGGGGCTATCAGTAACCACCCTGAACGCATCTTTAAACAAAATGGAGACCCTTAAAAAGCCTTTAAAAAAAAAATTCAAGTACAAAGACGGTGTGACAAACGTGTCCCAAGCTATCGCTAGGTAATAAAAATGGAGCGAGTAGTGAACGGGTCTGCGGGACAGTGCTGTCGTGAGACCCTTGGCTTTGGGTGCTAAACTTAATGAGTGAGAAATCCTTTAAAGGGAAAGCTCATATCCCTTCCTTCCCTTGCTAACACAGAAGGACCTACAGGCAGACGCATGGTCGACTGGAAAGGAGAGAAAGGAATTCAAGAAACGGGTCATGTTTGCTCACAGAGACTGGAAAACAGACACCAGACTCTCTTTCGCCAAAGCCAGCAGAACCTCTGAGGAAGTCTGGAACAAAGAAGGTCGCTGATGCCCCCGGCTTTGTCTCCTCTTGGCACGGTGCTCAAAACCCTGACTCAGCAGAGGATGCTAGGGATGCCATCTTACCAACGGGGCTGCTCTGCACACTCCCTGCCTGGAGCGAGCATTAAATTCGATTTATGGTGTGATTTATTTTATTATTGCAGAAGGGGAAAGCTATCATGACCAACATCCTGAAAAATAAGAACGCTAACATCCCAGCTGAGTCTATCTTTTGCAAAATTTATTCTGGCTTTTCTCCCCATGAATGGGCACACATAGATGGGCACACACACACAGACACACACACACACACACACACACACACATACACATACACCCCAATGTTGACATAGCACATTATTAATTTCTTTATTTTCCTTATAATTTATTTTCTGGCAATCCATCTTCATGGTCTCTAATGGTACTCGCTACTGGCATCCCGCTGATCTATAAGTGCTATAAGAAGAATTTCTACACACTCAATGCTCCCTCTTCTGATTAGTTGCCTTTGGGTAGATACTTAGGTTTTATGGTTTGAGTCATGACCCTCACTTCAAACTCACTGAATTATAGACAGACAAGGGTGTGACTTCTTTACAGGAGTAAAATATACTAACCTCTCGTAGAGTAAAATGTCATAATATATGAATTGATTCACTTAATCTGTAGATATTAATAACTTTTCTTCCTTAGGCACCTATGGAATTTAAACATTTTTTGTGACTGTATCATTGAAAGCACTAAAGATATTCAGAGGGCAAATATATGTGTATACACACATGCTGTATCGTTCATATGGACGTACCATGTTCATGCATGCATGTGTGCTGGGGATTTTTGTTTGTTTATTTCTGTTCTGTTTTGAGACTGGGTCTTAGTGTTGGGCTGGCCTGGAACTCACTATGCAAATCTAGCTGGCCTCTAAACCACAGAGATGTCCCTGCCCCTTTCTCTGCCCCTTCTTGGAGTGTTGTGATTAAAGGTATCTATAATCACATGCTACCCTGTCCTGGGGATGGAATCCAGCTAGTCAAATAAATACTCCACCTGTGAGGTCGCTCCCAGATCATCTTGTATTCTTGACACAAATATCTTTTCCCAATGGCTTTCACACCTTTCCTATTGTTCATGGAGAGAAGTTTTGAGAAATAGAGTATCACATCAACTGATTTGGGGGAAAATGTCAGGAAAATCTAATCACTAGTTCAGGAAGGATCAAATCAATACATCGAGAGTTTAGGAGTTAAGAGACGTGGCACTTGAAATCTGCAGGATAAGGGGACTTGTTTACCATGATTGTGACTGGAGCCTGTTACTGTGGGTGGCTGCCCTTGAGACATATGAAGTTATATGAGGGTTGACAAGATAGCCCAATGGGTAAGGTCACTTATAATCTAATCCTACAGACATGAGTTTGATTCCTAAGGTCCATAGAGAGGAATGAAGGGACTCCAGAAAATTATCACTTAACCTATACATATACGCTATGGCATATGTGTGTGCAACATACACATACACATAACACAACTAATTTTTAAAAATTTGGCACAAAATAAAAGCAGAAAGCAGACATATGAGAACAAAGATGAATGCTTTCATAATTCTGAATCAGGAATTCTTTTTTTTTGTTTTAATTAATTTATTTTTTTTTTAAATTTTAGGTGCATTGGTGTTTTGCCTACATGTATGTCTTTATGAGGGGGTTGGATCCCCTAGAAATGGAGCTGCAGACAGTTCTAAGCTGCCACATAGGTGCTGGGAAATGAGCCCAAGACTTCTGGAAGAGCCAGCCAGTGCTCTGAACTGCAGCGGCATCTCTCCAGTCCTGAATCAGGGAAGTTTAATTAGGGGCTAAATCCAAAGTTCATACAGAGTACAGGTGTAGGTCTGTGCATGTAAAAATACACCATTCTTATATAGCCCACAGAATAGGTTAAGAGAGAAAAAACGGGAGAAAAAAAAACTGAGCAACTAGAGGCTGCAATTCATACAGTATAATTCACACAGTGTAATTTACACAGTGAAATCCACACAGCACAATCCACACACTACAATCCACACAGCACAATTCACACAGTCTAGTCCACACAGCACAATCCACACACTACAATCCACACAGCACAATTCATACAGCACAATCCACATAGAATAGTCCACACAGCACAATCCACATAGTACAGTCCACACAGTACCACTTCTCACAGACTGATCCTCCAGGGAAGAGTAAGAGGCAAAGGGTGGAAACTAGGGAAGCATGTTATTCTTATATTTGAAATGGTTGCACACAAAACCTATAGAATATCCCCTCCCCGCAAACTAGCAGAGGTGAAAATACGGATAACCACCAAGAGAAAGATGACTGTGCCTTATTATAAGAAATATAAAACCATTTGCTAACCAATTATGACTGGAAATTTAAATGGCCTGAGCCACTCAGTTTGGAAATACGTATACGAAGACACACAGAGACAGACAGACAGACAGACAGACAGACACACACACACACACACACACACACCAAGTGAGCTGAGTCTCATGTTTCTTGCCCTAGGCCAGAGAAACTGCTCCCACTTACTGATTACAGGTGCTTATTCTCCTGGAAAACACTGGCAGTTTGAACTCTACTGAATTCATCTTCTGACCCTCAGGGCCCTCATCCTCGACACGCTCTCTGCTGCTTCACGTTTCTTAACCCTGCTGGTCTGGCTTCTCTGGTTGTCTGTCGAATAGCTCCATGATAACTGTTCTTCGGAATGACTTAAGGAGCCTCTATGAGGGTTCGGTTCCTGTCAATACTAGATACAGTCCCCTATGCATATAAGACATGTATCTTCCGAGTTCCCCAAACACTCTCGGGTGCTCAAATGTCTCAGGGAGTTCAGGGAGAGCCACTCATGGCTATCACTCTACACGGAAGGATACATGCTCATCTCTTGGCCTAAGTTCAGTATAAAAGATTTCATGTGAATATTTTCTAGGGGAAATGTCTGTTTGGCTGAGTTTTCATGAAGATAAGTATGAACGTATGCAGGAGCAAGGGTATTCGACTTAGAAAGGAAAATTAAATTTGCCTACAGAGAAGGTTTTCTACTCTTTGCCTGGCTAATGGCCCTGATGGAGTGGGGGCAGTTCTGTGGGATTGGACATCTTGTCTAATTCTTAGACTTTATCCTAGGAACATGGCTCAGATCTGAAGAGAAGAGAAGTGTGCTGGCTACTTTTTTTGTCAGCTTGACACAGCTTGAGTTTTCTGATAAGAGGGACTCCAGTTGAAAAAAAAAAATACCTCCATCATATTGCTTGTTGGCAAGCCTATGAGCGCATTTTCTTTATTAATGATGGCTGTGGGAGGCCTAAGCCCACTGTGGGCGGTGCCACCCCCTAGGCAAGGTGGTCCAGGTTTATATAAAAGAGCAAGGTGAGCAAGCTGTGGAGAGCAAGCCAGGTTAAGTATCAATGTTTTCATAGCCTCTGTTTCATAGCCTCTCCTTGCGTATTGGCATTCCCAAAACAATGCTGTAACCAGGCTTTACCAATAGCCTCTCATAAGCTGTCTTTACAGTGCCAAGCCTCAACTCCTTTGCATGACACCTTCAGTCCTGGGCCATCAATTACAAACTGAGGCTGCACCTTTACCAATGGCCTTCCATGGCCTCTCACTGTGCCGAGCCTCAGCTGCTCTTCATGACCCCTTCGTGCTGTCAAAACCAGTACCACCTGGGTGACTCTTACACATTACCAAGTCCTGCTGCAGCACAAGGTACAACCTTGGCTATCTCTGGAACACAACCTCTTTGTGCTCTCAGCAAACACTTCCCAGAAGATGTCACCTCAATGATGCTGGTCTCTTCTTAATCACCGCTAATTTCTTAGCTCCAGCTAACCAGCATCAATAGTCCCAGTAATGCAAAGTTCTCTCTTTAGTAGTTCTGATATCTTGTTAATCACAGCTGATACTTCAGCCCCAGCTAACCAGAACCACAGAATCCTCACAGTCAAAACAACACGGCCCTGATAAGAGTCTTTAATCTTCCCTCTGAAATTTCACAAGCCAGGCCTCCATCTCTGCACTGTTCTCAACATGATCTTCCAAGCTCCTACAGAATATCCCACATAGTTCTTAACAGCCAGTGACTGCTCTTCTAGCTCAAAGTTCCAAAGTCCTTCCACAGTCCTCCCCAAAACATGGTCAGGTTGTCACAGGAATACCCCACTATGCTGGTACCAATTTGTCTTAGTCAGGGTTTCTATTCCTGCACAAACATCATGACCATGAAGCAAGTTGGGGAGGAAAGGGTTTATTCAGCTTACTTCCACATGGCTGTTGATCACCAGAGGAAGTCAGGACTGGAACTCAAGCAGGTCAGGAAGCAGGAGCTGATGCAGAGGCCATGGAGAGATGTTCCTTACTGGCTTGCTTTTCCTGGCTTGCTCAGCCTGCTCTCTTATAGAACCCAAGACTTCCAGCCCAGGGATGGCACCACCCACAAGGGGCCCTACCCCCCTTGATCACTAATTGAGAAAATGCCCCACAGCTGAATCTCATGGAGGCACTTCCCCAACTGAAGCTCCTTTCTCTGTGATAACTCCAGCCTGTGTCAAGTTGATACACGAACACATCACTATTAAGCCTCAACCCTTATGTTCTTATTTATCCCCAAGATCTAAAGTCCCACAGTCTTTACATATTAAAAGTTCAATTAATTTAAAATGTCCTGCTGTGAGACTCTGTCATCAAGTGGGCTGAAAGATGGCTAAGTTGGTAGAAGCTCTTGACACACAAGTGTGAGCCCTCCCCACCCGCTATGAGTTTAAATCCTGAGAGGCCATATACAAAGGCAGGGCAAATAAAAGGAGATTCTAATATCCCAGTGCTCCTGCTGAGGTGGCCTGGAGGCAGGAACATCCTTAGGAGCTTGCAGGCCAGCCAGTCCACTGTGCAGGTTTTTATCCACCAAAATTGGAAGATGAATGCATTAGCACACAATTTCAGTCTCAATATCTCTCTCTGTCTCTCTGTCTCTCTGTCTCTCTTCCTCTCTCTCACACACACTACATTAACATACAATCTCAATCTCCCTCAACACACACACACACACACACACACACACACACACACACACACACACACAAGAAAGAAATTATTAACTAGCTGTTTCTGTTTCTGTAAGTACTGGCGTTTATTAGTACTTCCAAGTGAGACAGTGATTGGAGACACCCTGAATTAAGACAGCCCTGGGTTTGCACTCTAGCTCAGAAACACATTAACAAATTACTCAGGACTAGGGATTTAGTGTTTAAGGGCCTCAGGCTTTTCTTCTTAACAGTTGCACATACTTCTTCCGGTTTGTCTTTTTTTTAACCTTAATTTTTGGTCTGCCATGTAGAAGTGTTACATTTGATGTTAAATAAGAACATGTTACTCACGTCACAGGGCTGAGTCACCTCCATAGGATATTTCGCTGGAAGGTCTTCCTACAGAATAGAGACCCTGCGTCTGGAAACTTCCAGGCCATGGCAGTAAGATAACAGAGTTAATTTTTCTTTGTTACTCTCAGGAGATGTTGTATTTTTTATTTTACAGAAAGTTATCCCTCAAAGAAGATGTACAGACTTCAAAGACCACACAGGAAACTAATTCACATCAGACTCATCCGGGTCAGGCAGGCCCAATACGCCTGGTACACGGGCATGCATAGGATGGGTGGACCCTACCGGTAATGAGAGTGGAAAGTCAGATATTCATTACCCGCTGAAGGATGGCAAACTGGTGGACATCAGCTTTGAAAAACAGAGGAGGAGTGGAGAGGTGGCTCAGTGGGGAAGAGCATTTGCTGCATAGGCATAAGGGCCTCGTTCCCAAGTCCCAGCATCTATGCCAAAAGCTGGGTGGTGCCTGTGCATTTGGCTGCGAGGGGTGGAGACAAGGGGAATGTTGGGGCTTGCTGGCCAGCCAGGCAAGGCAAGAGACCTGTAAATCTCAGGTTCACTGAAAAACCAGGCTTCAAAAGAATAAGGTACAAGGTGGTTATAAAGCAAGATACCCCAGTGCCTCATGCACAGACTCATGGGCATACACACACACATGCATACAGACATATACAGATATACACATGCACACACACACACAATCATACACACACATGCACACACAGACACATAGAGGTACACAACACAGATATATACAGAGACACACAAAGATATACACACACAAAGTGCACAACATCGATACATGTAGAAACACACAAGCAGACATACACACACATGCATACAGACATACACAGATACACACATGCACACATACATACACTCAGAGGTACACAACAAAAATACAGAGACACACAAACACATATACACACATGCACATAGATACACAAATGCAGACATACACATGCACCCAGACACACCACGCACAGACACACCACACACACAGGCACACTCACATACACCGATATACACACAGGCATATACATGCGCACACAGGCACACAGATACACACACATATAGAGATACAAATGCACACATAAAGATACACACAGAGACACACATAGGCACAGAGGTACACATATACAGATACATACAGAGACACACAAGCATACACACACAGACACACACACACTCCCAGACATTGTGCACATTGCCCCCATTGATTCCCATCTCTCTCCTGCTCCAACATGAACTAGAACTTGTGGTAGCCATGCTCTGTGACCACTGAGCCAGTGGAACTAAGGTGACTCATGAGAGAAGCAGATGAGAGGGCGAACACCACCCCTCACCCCTCACAGCTGAGCAGCACAGCTGCTCCCAGAAGGCAAGGAGAGCAAAGCATGATGGGTACAGACTGGCCACACGGTTCCACAAGGGTTTTTTTTTTTTTTTTTTTTTTTTTTTTAACAGCTACTTGAACTTCACCCTTTCCTGTAAGCCATGATCTCATAAACCCAACCCGGAGAACTGGGAAAACAGATTGCATTCTGCAAGATGTCTATCCATTCAGACGGCCTGATCCCATTGACTCCAGGAGGGGTACAAAGACCTCCAGTGTTGTGACTCTGGCAGGCAACTCACAAAAGAAAGAAGTACTCACGACAGTAATGAGCAAAAGGTTGGTCAGGGAGGGCTGTTTGATATCTCAAACACAACAACTTGGGAAACACATTCATGAAGGACTGTTTAGAATCATCTTTTTTAAACACACACACACACACACACACACACACACACACACACTCCTTCCCATTATATAAAATTGCAATCCTTAACTCTTGGCTCCCAGTCAGTGCCTCTCATAAAGACCAACTCAAAAATAACTCGGCTCTCTGAATGCAAATGACTGTTAAAAAGCCACCTTAATTCTTTCTGAATACAAAGAAACAGGGAAGGATATAAAAATACCCGTTGTTTGAGTTAGAGAGAGGCTGCTTACCTAGAGGCTGATCCTTCCAGTTGCACCAGAATATGAGAACGTTCTCAACAGCAAGGGTCTCTTAGACAAGTCTCACGGAAGGTGGAGAATTGGAAGGGAAACAGGAAGAAAATCACAGGCAAGAAAGAGGGAGAAGGGGAAAAGGCATGGTCTAGTCCCCATGCATCTTGCTAGAAAGGACCGGAAGCGGCAGCCACTGTGCTGAGTCTATACAGCTCACAGCTAAGGGATTTACTATTTAGGCATGTCGGCTGTGGTGAGTGGTACCTGGAGAGCTAGATGCGGGGCTGCCTATATACAAAGTATTACGGTAAAGAGAGTCAAAGGTACATTATGCTTTGTTGCTTATGATTAGGAATGGATAAGGGAAGAAGACGATTGTGTACATTTCTAACTAACTAACTAACTAACTAACTATCTCTATCTTTATATATCTATGTCTGTCTGTCTGTCTATCTATCTATCTATCTACCTACCTACCTACCTACCTACCTATCTATCGAGAGAGCACCTGACCAAACATGCAAGTGTAGGCTGTTAGCTCTGGGGCTCAGAAGACAGCTGGATGCACGCTTCTGAGAAGGGCTTGATTTTTATTTACTTAATTTTTTTTTTTTTTTAGTGCAGTGTACTTGTCAGTTGTCACCTTGGCGTAAGCTAGAGTCATCTAGAAAGCTGGAACCTCAACTGAGAGATTGACCGTGGAGAAATTTGTGGAGCATTTTCTTGATTCACGGCATCCCCGCTGGGTGAGTCCTCCAGGGTGGTATGAGTAAGCAAGCTGCATGAACCCTGAAGACCACCACCCCGGTAAGCAACGTTCCCGCAGAGGTTCTGCTTCAGTGTCTGCTTCTAGGTTCCTGCCCAGTTTGAGTTCGTGCCTCGGCCTCGCTCAAAGATAGATCGTGATCCATTTCACGAAATGTTGCTTTTGTTCGTGGTCTTCATTATAGTGACAGAAAGCATGCTGGGACAAGCAGGGAGGGGACATAGGAGACTAGGAGCACAAGAGGAATCACAATGACATACCCAAAAAGAGTCATGGCTTCAAAGGCCTGTGCTTTGAACCCTCAGACAAGGCAAAGCTGCTCACTATGGCCCGTGACAGCAATGTGGGAGACACCTGATGTTAGACTTCAGGAAGATGGTCTGACGGCGTGTCAGTCTTATTGTGATCAAAGATACAGTTAGACAGACACACAGAAGGAGGAGAGACTTTGGTGTGAGGAATCCAGGCGAGGTACAAGCAGTGTCTCTAGCCTGACCACGGCACACAGGAGGCAAGGAGCTCTGTGGTGTCTGGACAAGGACAGATATATGATGGTGTGTCCCCACTGCTGCCCATTTGGGGTCCCTGTATCCCTCTGTGCTTTATCGGGGTTACTGACCTGGCAGCCTCCAGGAAGAACAATTTAGCTTCAATGACTTAATCTGCCCTCCAAGTTTCAAGGGGGAAAATCCCAAATTCACTTGTGTAAAGACGGACAATGCCACACAGAGGCCACAGAGCTTGTCGTCAACCATTTTCCTGTGAGCGACTGGAGTTTATATAACGGTCAGGGCAGGGCCCGGATCTCCTGGTTCGGGGGGGGGGGAAGCCAGGAGCATAAATGTTTCTGTCTAAGAGATCCATGGAAGGGTTCAGACTGAGAGGTTCTATCCTGAGACAATCGTCAGGAAAAGAGAGGAGGAGAGAGCAGAGTCCTTGGTTCCTCTGCCTTTCCCATTCCCCTCCCCCAAATCTGCCAATAACCAGTAAATAACCCCCCAGATGCACACTGATGGCAGCCACCCAGAATGTACATCTGCTGTGTTCACGGGACTCGTTTTGACATAGGATTGCCAAATACAGAATTATCCACCCCAGTGAGTTATTCACAGTCATACAGCACTCCATCCAGGGGCAGAAGCGTGTGTGTGGGGAGGTCTCTCTGTGAGGTGAGAAAAATAAAACGACACAAGTTTGCATTCTGTGCGTCCAGGTTGAAGTGCTCAGCTCAGCTCAGCTCAGCTCAGCTCAGTTGAACATCAGTGTCTCAGGCTTTAAGAAGAAACTGTAGGCTCAGATGAAGAAATGGCCACTGATCACTGAAGTCCTGAAAGAAGGTAAATGAGACCTAGGGACCTTAAGGAAGGACTGAGCAGCCACAGAGGGCAGAGGATGAACTGTTAGCATCCTCAAGGTCTCATGGGATTGTCCTAGAAGTGTATGTGTGTGGGTGGCGGGGGCAGGGTGGGCAGAGTGGAAAGGTAGGTCTCTAGAGTTTCAAAATTGGTTTATGATAAGGGTTACAAAACCAAGAGCTCAACTGACAACACATGGAAGGTCTCCCAAAATGCACTTAAGATTAAAAGTGTGTCCCGTGTCGAGGTCAAATATGGGTCTTTTTGTTTCTCCTGCTCATTTGAACTGTGAGTTACAATTAGTCGAAAATCTTAAAGGAGGTCTGAAAGGGACGCTTCCCACAATGAAGTCCTACCAAAGGCGTTGCCTTTGAAAGAAAGAAAGGATCCCGAGGAGGGAGGGAGGGAGGGAGGGAGGGAAAGAGGAATGGAGAGAGCAAAGATGAGAATGGCAGGGGTGGGAGGAGGAATGGACAGAAAGAGGAAAGGTCAAAAGAGAAAGACAGAGAGGATGTCTGGACCGGCTAGGGAAGAGCTCCCACGCGGGAGAAAGCTTAGGCCACGTTCTCAGCACACACTGATGAAGTGACACTTTCCACCCTCAGAAGAGAGTGCACTTTCTCCCTCCCCCATCATGGCTCCAAACGAAGAGCACCTGGGACCTATTAGCACTCAGGAGCTATACGGGAATGAGTGAGCCGTTTGCTTTTCTGCGTCTAGCAGGCTTTCTAAGACCCTAGGATGGGCACGGCTGTGCTGTTCTGTGCATACACGCACGGTGAGTTAAATGACACTCATCCTACTGGACTCTCAGTAGGGAGCGAAGGAAAGACAGGAAAAGGGGTAAAGAGCATATGAACAAAGGAGCCCAGAATGGTAACTTCTTCAGTTCTCAAATCTTAGATCCGTGTTCCTGTATCTCTTGGCACGTCTGCTTTCAGGAGCTCCGAATAAATGTTGCCCATGCCACTGTCTTACTTTGGTTTCTCATATTGCTATGTATCCGCAGGGCCTCGTGGCAGAGGGTCATCCTTCCGTCACACGTTTTGTATAGGTGACTGTCATACATGGAGACCACTGGGTTGTCTGAGAGTGAGCCTCTGTGGGACTAAGATCTGTGGCCCATTACATCAGCCTGGGAGACGGAGGACAGAGGCACACCTCTCTGAAGGGGGAGAGAGCAAGGAGCAGTTGGCATCCACTGAACACCAAGGTCAGGGGGTCAGACATGGAGAAGGAAGTTCAACCCCAGGAGCATTGACTCGGAAAACTGGGGTCCCATCTCATGAAGTGCAGAGTACCCTCTCTATGCACAGTCACTGAGGGTCCCCTGTAGGTAGGTGTGAGCCATAGGGCCAGGAGAGCCACACGAATAATAACCATCCTGAGCGCTGCCAATGACTAGCACAGAAAAGCAGTGCTTGGCTTCTGTGTCTCCATGGCCATGATGTCATGGAGACAGTGTTGTCTCCATTGAGCACTGCCCACAATGTATCAAGGTCTCAAACAGCTCATTTTCCCGTCCACCTCCTATGATACAGTCAGCTAGATGAGTCCTGAGCATGCTTTGTGAATAATTCCCCATTGTTCCATGGCTATGAAAAGACAGGGTCGTGGTTGATGCTCTTCTCCCCCCCCCCAATCCCCCTCCAAGACAGATGGTGCACTTGCTGCAAGAAATGAGAGGGAAGACTTGTGGACCCTGTATGTAGAGCTGAGGACTTCAGGCCCTGCAGATATCTCACTGGAGTTATGGCTTTCGAGAAAAGGCACGCTCGCTCGCTCTAATTCTCATCGCCACAGAAGCTCCCTGGCCTTCTCTTCAGACACAACCGCCAGTAGGATTGGGCTGATCTGCTAAGATTTGGTTAAGTTCTTAATAGGAAATAATAAGTGGAATCAATATTATTTTCGCACCGCTTTCCAAATCTGGCAGAATTAGCAACCGCAGCCAGGCAAATCTTCACACCATTTTGCTTGCAAATCCCCCAAATAAAGAACTTTAAAAAATGCCTTAAAAATAGCCCTCGCCCTAGTTTTCTTGGCTCTTGCTTAGACACTGTTTAAGGAAAAGGACTAGAATGAAAGCTGGGTGTCTAATGTTAATTTTTTTCTCTTATCCTAGCAAAATAAAGAAAGAAAGAAAAAGGTCCCTGAGCATCTCCTAAAATATGTGGTGGTATAAAAAGTGGAAATTTGTGGCCATGTAGAATCTGAGTCTATGGCTCTTACATTAAAAACCATTCTTCCTTTTGAGTTATATCTAACATGCTGATGGCTTTGGGTTTTCCCAAAAGAAACTCCTACCTTCAACATTTCTATCAAGGAAACAGCCCCGAATCTGAAATCCTTCACGACTGATTCTACAACAGTGGCTCTCTTTATTTTTATTTTTGGGCTCCATTTAAAAACAGATTATGAATTCTCTTTACAGAATATACCTTGGTGATTTAAAAATTACAGATGGTGTAGTGGCTATTCCTGGTTGTCAACTTGACTACGTCTGAAATGAATTACAATCCAGAATTAGAAAGCTCACCTGTGGCCCTAATCTGGAGGCTGAGAGATACAAGTTTCTGACCTGAATCTTGGCATGGAGACCTTGAGGAATAGTGGCTACGAATCCCACAGGATTAACATAGAAAGCTCTATGAGTTCAAGGTCATCCGGGGTTAAAGGTGTGGTGGTACACACCTTTAACCTGGGCCACACTTTTTGCTGGAGACCTATATAAGGACATTGGAAGAAAGAAGGCCCTCTCTGCTTCGCCTGCTTGCCTTGTGGGACTGAGCAATTGCTGGATCCTTGGACGTCCATTCACAGCTGCTGCCGTGACTGTTGTTGGGAGTTGATTGTTGGGAGTTGGACTACAAACTGTAAGTCATCAATAAATCCCTTTACTACATAGAGACTAAGTTCTGTGACTCTAGAGAACCCTAACTAAGACAGATGGGAAAGTGGCTAGTGCTTCTCCTTCAGGAAAACATTGAATGGTGCAGCAGGAGGCCCTGAGGACCAGGAGGCCCCTCGGCTTCTGCCGAGGATTTAGCAACTGTGTAAAAGGCCTTGGTCAAGGACATGGAGCTGGTAGAGGTTGTGGGGCTTGTTCGGGGAAAGCTGAAGGAGTGGACCCCCATCACCAAGCAGGGCCATGAGGTCCAGGACATGAAGATTAATGTCCCTGGAGGAGACCTATCTGTTTCCCCTGTCTATTAAGGAATCCTACGTTATTGACTTTTTTTCCCCCTGGGAGCATCCCTAAAGGATGAAGTTCTAAAAATCCTGCTAGTGGAGAAGCAGACTTGGACTAACCCAAGGTCCAGGTTCAAGGCTTTTCATTGCTATTGGGGACTACAATGGTCACTTTTGGTCTTGGCGTTAGGTGCTCCAAGGAGGTAGTAGCCACTGCTACCTCAGGAGCCATCATCTTGGCCAAGCTTCCTATCGTCCCTGTGTGAAGAGGCTACTGGGTGATTAAGGTTGCCAAGCCCCATACTATCCAATGAAAGATGAGAGGCAGCTGTGGCTCTGTTTCAGTGAATCTCATCCCTGCCCCCAGAGGCACTGGCCTCGTCTCTGCTCCTCTGCCCAAGAAGCTGCTGGCTCGTACTGATGACTGCTATACTTCAGTCAGGGACTGCCCTGCCGCCCTGGGTAACTTCGTCAAGACTGCCTTTAATGCCATCTCTAAGACCTCCAGTGACTTGACCCCCTGACCGTGTTCACCAAGTCTCCTTGTCAGGAATTCACTGATGATCTTGTGAGAAACCGACGCTGGGGTCTCAGTTCAGAGGATCCCAGGTTCCAGCAGTGGCCACCACGTAAGGGTTTTTACACGAGAAGAGTAAAATGATTGGGTTTCTTTTACCACTAGTAATCTTCATAATGTTAAAGAATTATGATTTTCAAAAAATAGATGTATTAATGAACAACAACTGCCTTCTGCAAGAAGGTCAGTAAAAGAAAAATCTTGACCAGTCAACATTACTGGGCTCTATTCGCAGCTCAGTAGTAGAGGACCTGCCTGGCATGGGCGGTCTTCACTTCTAACCCTATTACTTCACTTCACTTCTACTACTACAGACAGACATGTACTTTTATTTGAAAAAAAAAAGATTTATTTTTAATTATCTATAGGGGAAGCTATGGACCCATGAGTGTAGGCGCACCTAGAGGCCAGAAGCAGGCGACAGGTCCCTGGATCCTGATTGGTGAGTTGTCAAGTGGATAGCCCTTGCCTGGTTTTCAAGAAAGACAGATGGTGAAAACGGAGCCAAGGACAGCACAAGGCCCTTCCTCCCATGGCCCTTTGATTGTCTTAGTCTCTGGGAGGGGCCAAAGCCAAGGATGCAGTAAGGAAAAGATAAGGGTTTGAGCACTGAGGGCTCCGTCATCAATACCACTGAACACCTTAAAGCTTTGGCCTCCAAGGCAACGCACAACATTCTCCTGAGCATGGATTGCAGGTACACGCTAGACCACGCTAGAGACACTGGCTCTTAGCTCCTTTCCGAGTGTGACTAAACTTAGTATCTCTTCTCTGGCTGGGAGCATCAAAGAGAGTCCTACACTGCAGACAAAAGCATCAATGTGAAGACAGTGTGGGTCCCGTTCCCTCTTTTACTTCTCCCCTTTGTCTTCTCTTGTCTTGCTCCTAGTCCCTCTCCCCCACAAAGGGGCACAGAAGACACAAAAAACAGATATTCCAAGGTGTTTTTCAAAATACCTTGAAGTGGATGTTGAGACAGGACTCGGACGTAGCCCTGCCTTTTGAAGTTTCTCCAACCCAATAACCAGCAATATTGACATAAAAAACCCAAAAGGTTAAAAAAAGAAAAAGAAAAAGAAAAAAAGAAAAGAAAAGAAAAGAAAAAAGAAACATGCTTAGCGGTTAATGGGAAGCACATAAATGAGAATTGAGAGACATGCCCTGCCAGAAACGGTCAAAAGGATGGTCTAGACCATAATGTCTGCTGACCTCTGGGTCATCCACTGTCTCATGCACATGATAGACCAAATGTTGCTCTCTACTGTCACAGCCCAAGTAATACAGGAACATGCACTGCAAATACACATACATAGTGTACAGATCTCTATGATTCCTTGAGACTTGGCTGTTGCAAGTGGCCTTGCATTTTCACACAGGACTCAGTCAATAAATACGTGTGTGTGTGTGTGTGTGTGTGTGTGTGTGTGTGTGTCAACAGCCTTCTGGATGTTGAACAGATGACCACAGCAGGTATCTCCCTGACAGCCCACAGGTCAGGAAGCTGACAGGCAGCTTTCTTAAGAAACCCCATCCATCCTCAGGCCCGCCCAGTGGTTGGGAAGCAGGAAGAGACCCGAGCTTTCTTTCATCTAGCTGCTCTGAATTCTAGGCGATCCTCATGACACAATCTCACTCTGTTCTAAGTTCTAACATCACACTTAACTCATTTGGTATGTAGTCTGCCCTTAGTCTTTAATCATAGCATCCTGGGGGTAGGGGGAGCTGCTGAGTGTGTTTAAATAAATCTCCCAGAATCTAGTCATTTGAAAAAGTCTCAGAGAAAGGTAGGTAGGCAAAGACACTTCCCAGTATTTTGCATAAATCTTGAATGGGCACTCAACAGGGTTAGAAGGTTTTATAAAAGCTCCCCAGCGAACTTGCTTTCTGGGAGAAAGGAAGACAATGTTACAATGTTACAGTATTACAATGTTACAATGTTACCTTCCCCTCACTCCCACAGCTGCCATGCCTCCCACTCATCATGGAAAAGACCTACGGGATGGGATGAATTCTACTTCATCTTCAGACCAATAAGCAACTTCTAGAACCAGCTTCAGGTACTCTGCTCTTTCTGCAATGGAAGGCATGCCCCTGCTGTCACTCAGGATAACCCTTCCACATGAGTGAGCATCACTTGGGTATACCATCCAGGCTTCTCCTGCCTCAAGAACTCCTGTTATTCAGTCTCTCCTTTGCATCCTCACTTTCTCTATTCTTTAAGTACCTTTTCCATCAAAGAGATGCCTAATGTATCTTTTCTATGCTTAAAAAAAAAATCCCCCAAAGAAATCCTCTCTCTTGATCTCCCTTTAGCTACTTGCTCATTCATCTGTTCTTCTGTATAAGGAGATGGCTTAGCAGTTAGGAACACCAGCCGTTCGCTCTTGCTGAGGACCCGAGTTCAGTTCCTGACACCCACGTAGTAGTTCGCAACCATTTTTAACTCCAGTTCCAAGGGATCCAGTCCAGTCCTCTACCCTAGCCCCTGCAGGTACTGAGCACACATGTGGTGCACAGGCATAGATCTGGGGAAAACACTCATACATAGATAATAGAGAAAAGATGCTAGAACGTATTGTAATTCTTTCTCACTCCCTCCTTTCAAAGCTGCTTAGTAAGATCCCTAGCAGCCCATGGTTTCCATAGCCAGTTGTCCACATCCTATTGATACCATGGAGCATCTCATAGAGCGGCACACCCAGCCCTTCCTCCTCAGAAAGTCCTCTTTCTCCTCTATCACAGTATGATGCTCTCCTTTTGCCTAGGTTATGTTTAGCAATATCTTTTACCACTCCCTTCCTAGACCATTGCGTGCTTCTGAGCCGAGGACAGATATTCTTGCCTTAGGCTCAGAATCTTTGCTCTGTCTACTCTCTCTTCTTGGTAAGGAAATACTGTCCTCCTCTTAGAAGTCTAGATCACAATGGGAATGTCACTTGGTCACTGTCTCCCCATCGTAGGCACAAGGGCCATGCCCATCTGTTCCTAAAGGTATTGTTGTTCTCCACTACAAGTAAACTCCATCCTTCGAGACCCCAGCCTCTTGTGCACGGCTGGGTCTGTGGGTCTCAGACAAGGGACCTGGTTTCAAAAACCTATGGTGATCGCATACTTGTTGTGTCCACCGGGTTGGCCATGAGGAGTCACGCTGGTGACTGGAGTTCTTTGGAGTAATTTTTTTTCCCCACTAGCACCATCAGTTTGACAAGTTTGATGGAGACCTGATAACATCAGAAGCCTCAACAACTGGAGGGTAGGGACAGCCTCACACGGAAAGAAAGGTCACAGTGATTCCTGTGTGACAAGTTTTAACTGCAGATACATACCAGTCCACATCATGGAATGCACTCTTTCTTCTTTTTTTCTAAGAGGGAGAGGGCAAGAAAATAAGATGGAGAGAGAGAGAGAGAGAGACAGAGAGAGACAGAGACAGAGAGACAGAGATAGAGAGAGACAGAGATAGAAACAGACATAGAGAAAGAGAGAAGGGAGGGAGGGAAAAGAGAAAGAGATGGGGAAAGAGGGAGAGAGAAATTTTTCATTTGTGTGTGTGCACATGTGCGTGTGTGCATGTGCGTGTGTGTGTGTGTGTGTGTGTGTGTGTGCACGCGCGCGCTTATGTGGAGACCCAAGGATGCTGTCAGGAATCTTTCTCAACTGCTCTTCCATCTTATTCAATGAGGCAGGGTCTCTCAATCAAACCCAGATGTCACCAGTATGGCTAGTGTTTCCAGCCAGTTCCAGGGATCCTGCTGTCCCCTGTCCCAGGCTGGAACTGTAGACTAGCTGCCACTCCCACCCAGCATTTCCGTGGATACCAGAAACCCTGACTCTGGTCCTTTTGCCTGTGCCGAGCCATCTCCCCAGCCTGTGACTCAAATTCTTAACCTCTGCCCTTCATTCTATGAGCGTGATTTATGTTTTGCTGACACCGAGGTTAACAGAGACCCTCGTACTTCTTTCTAAAATTCTGACCCTCCACCCCCCAGCCCCACCCCCCGTCTGGAATTCTTTCCAGGCTTGTTAACGCTGACGATGAAAAACAAGTCAAACTGGCTATTTCTGAAAAAGTCTTAGATCCCCAAGTTTTCCAACCCAAAAGACGGCTCTGACAGAGTGCTTTGACATCACAGTTCAAATCTCCTTGCGCCACCTTCTGTATGCATGGGTGCATGGGAGGGGGGAGATATGCCGGATTCATGTTCTGTTGGAGATCTTACAGGAATAAGTGCTGGTCCAACTTCACCCACAACTATTGCTTTATTCTAGAGACAGACAAACAAGAGCATCCTGCTAAGACAACAAGAAACTTAACAAAGACCTGAGACATTTGTTTCAACTTTGTTTCAATTTCCTTGACTCCTTTTTAGTGGTAAGAGATCCAAGGAACCAGGCGCCAGAGTTATACTGCAAGTTCAACAGAACTGCAAGGGAAAAATCACTTTCATCTTTCAATTTACTACTGCGGAGCTTTATCTAAAAAAGAGAAACTCAATTATGTTTTGTGGTTTCTGTGTATGATGTAGCCATAAAAGAAAAAAAACTGGAAAAAGAAAAAAAGAGAAAGAAAAGAAAAAGCTGAGATCTATAGAAAATGATCAGTGGTTCTTTCTAGGCAAGGTCAGTGAAACTAAAGTGTCCTAAGAAAACTGGTATGAACCGGAGCCCCGACATAGCTAACTTTTGAACGAACACATATCTTCAAATCTTTATTTAAGCCTGCGAACTCCTTTATCTGGAGGCTTCTATCAACGAGATGTATGATACAGGCATATTCAGCGGGCAGGGCTGGTTCAGTGTTTTTCCAATATTCCTTCCAGAACCCTGTTTACTTGGTTGGCTGTACAGGAGGCTCTGGGGGTATTCTGTAGAACTGAGCTCTAAACTTATGTTTTCTAATACATTTTTCACTTGAGTCCAGTGGAATTTCACCATTAACCATCATGTTACCCACAGAAAACCCCCCAAAAAACAAAAAACAAAAACAAAAAAGAAACAGAGCAATATTCTGTGTCAGTGACTGTCTCTCTGGTATGTATCTATATCTGTGTCTTTCATACTTGTTCCTTGAAATCCAAAATTCAAAGAGGAATTAAAAAAAAAAGTTCAGTCCTTCTAGGTTTCTGTGCTAAATGCTTCATTTATGAGGATGTTCAGGGGCTAGACTTGTGAATTCGATTTTTGGTTCCACTCAGTAAGAGGCGTGGTAAGAGTCCATATTCTTCACTGTCATTCAGTGTAGTGAGCTAAGGTTTGGGCGAGCAAGGGAGATGCGCCCGAGTCCAAGTCTGAATATTGTGAGTTACAATATGATCTCCACTAGTGTTCATCCTGGCTTCACATTGCCCTGACCACAAAGCAAGGAGAAAAGGTAGACTAGCAGCTAACGTTTCATAAGGGATTCCCCACTCTATTCTTCCATGAGCCCAAAGCATCCATGCGTATAATGACTCCCATGAAAATAGTTTTTCTTCTGAGTGTAAAAGAAATACACACACATTGGTTAAAACATCAAACAATGCAGGAAAATGAGAAGAATCGAGAGATGGCCATGGTCTGACATTTTGGTTAAGCGTTTCTGTGCACATGCATAACCTCACCGTTGACAACTGAAGGACAGCATTCAAGTTCTAGACAGGGTCTGCCTGACATTCCTGGTGACATTTCTGTGCTGCCATGATGTCTGGTGTGATCATGCGTGTGTATATGCATGCGTGTGCACATGTGTATGTGTGTGTGCATGCACGCATGCCTGTATGTGTTTCCACAGTGTTTCATATCCTACTTCACCCAAATCCTAGGGAACCATAGAATTTTTTTTAAAAAAATAAAACATGGGTATTAAAGCTTTCTATATACCTCTTTGCATATGCATTGAAACATCTTTTTAGGCTAAAGTCCCAAAAGTGGTAAGCTGCATTTCAAATTGAGCGTTCAGTCATGCATAACCAAGAAAAGCTCTTTTGAAGGAATGTCTTGCTCACTTTAAGAACTGTAATGTACTAAGATGGGTGGTAGTGGCTCACGCCTTTAATCCCTGTGCTTGGGTGGCAAAGGTAGGCGGATCTCCGAGTTCAAGGCCAGCCTGGTCTACGAGACAGCCAGGGCTATCCAGAGATTTGCCTTATGAAGAACCAAATAAACAAACAAATATATGTGTTGTTATACTGAGCTAAGAGCTGTATCCGAAATGACCAAATGACTGTGACTCTTTAAAAAAAAGTTACACATATGAAGTTTAGGAAGGCAGACAGCTTACCACCCCGCACTCATGCCTTCCTGGCACAAGTGAGTTCGTAGGGCTTTGGCACGAGGTTCCCCCACCGTGCTTTAATGAATCCAAGTGGTCAGGACAGTGGTTTCACATTTCACCAGGGGAATGCCCGTGGACAGGAATGGGGTGCCAGGTGGACAGGAGACTGCTTTACTCAGCACTCCTCCCTTCCCTCCAGCGTCTGGCTTCCGGCACGTGTCACGAGAGGCACCCGAGAGCGAGTGCCCATTCATTCTTTCAGCAAGACCCACTGACCTCCGTCCCTGTCTGGTTGACTGTGCTTTCAGGGTCGTTGTGGTCCTGACGTGAGCCTCCTGTGAGCACTCGGGAAGGCTTCTTGGGAGGGATATCAGACAGGGGGTGGGAAGACAGGATGGGAAGGGGCCATCGTGGATCTAACCTCTAATTATACACTGGATATTCCCAACTCCCTCCTTCTTTTGCTATCTGGACAAGAA
>JADRCD010219934.1:0-11497 GCA_019843815.1 Montemys delectorum
TTTCACTTTCCCTGAGTGGTGTGTTGCTGGCAAGGAAGAAATGCAGCCTAACCCTGCTACATTTCACCTCCCCTGAGTGTCGGCACACCCGGCAGTACTGCGACACCCCAGCATTGAGGCAAAAACACAATGACACTGCGCTGTGTGCTCATCTAGCTTTATCTTCTTGCTTACAAACTACACAGGTAACCCAATGTGCTGTGCGTCTGTTTGGGCAGTGGAAGTAGGGGACTATAAAGTGAATGAGGCTAGCCTGGGCTACAGGAGAGCTTACTCAAAAATAAGGGGTAAGGGACTAGATCCCTGGCTGCCACTGCAGAGGACCTGAGTTCAGTTCCCAGTACTGACATGGTGGCTCACAAACTCTGTAAGTCCAGCTGCTGGGGACCCAACCTCACCCCTTGTGGCCTTCTTGGGCACCAGACACACAAGTGTTCAGACAGACACACATGTAAAATAAAGTGTAACTTCTTCAAGCTTATGTTTTGTTCACTTTAGCCAAATCCTATTTTTTTGAGCTTAAAGAAAAAAAGCTTACAGTAAAAAAACAACAAAACCAACCAACCAAAAAAGCAAAGCAAACCAAAAACCCATAGGCTCTAGTGGCGCAGATAGGAGGAGTGTTTTCCTTCTCCTGCCTTTCCTGAGTCCTCCGGCTTTCGTGCCCGGGCAGCAGCTCAGGAGGAACATTTGCCTAGTGTATGTGAAGCCCTGACCTCCGCCACAAGAAAACAAAAGAACAGAAGAAAATCATGATTTTTCACCCAGATGTGGCAGCATGTGCCTGTCATCCCAGCACTCCAGAGGTGGAGGCTGGAGAATCAGGGTCATAGTCACCCTGGCTACATAGGAGTGTGAGTCCAGCCTGTGCTACAGGAGACTGTATCTAAACAAAGCAACCAGCAAGGCCCAGAACATGATTTTTTTCTGACCCCACAACATATCCCATACCTTGCACACATGCAGGTGGGCAGGCTTTTCTGTGTGGGGTTCTGCTGCAAGCAGCTCTCCAACACTCTGCCCTTTTGTGGGGTGTCCACAAAGGGAAGCTAATGAATGAAGCCCCTACCTTGAAGGTGATCTCGGCCAAGCAGCGTGTACACTTGATGTAGAATCGGAAGATTGGCAGGCCCAGGTATGCCTCGTTCTGGACGGTTTCCTTTCGTGCATTGAACTTTTTCCCCTTGTAGATGTATTCTCCACAGGTCTTACACCTGCAGCCAGGGCAGGCACATGGGTATCTCTTTCCTCTGCTCCAGCACCCAATGGCAGCATATGTACCTTAATAGATAGGAGGGACTGCCCTGCCTGGGTGTGTGGAGCTTCTGAGACCTGCCAAGAGGACAGCAGGATCCTGACCCTGGCTCCTCTCCCCTTCCTGCCCTGGTTTACTGCTGGGCTTACAAACACCTCTGGCTTAGTCCTACCCCAGGGCCTTTGTGCTGCAGTCCTCATGGCTTGAGATTTTAACACTTGCCCGACTGCCCAGCTGGCAGACCACCTGCCCTGCCTGCCTAATGTGTCCTTGTGTTACTACAGAGGATGGGTACGATCCCCACTCCCGACTAGCCTGTGAGTGTCAGTAGGCTCCCCTCACCCCCATCCATGATAGGTGCCTGACAACTGCCTGCTAGAGGAGTGCAGTGGTGTGAGTAGAATGGTCCCTAACCAGTCCTACATTTGAATGCTTAGTCACCAGGGAGTAGCAGAGAAACCTTGTCTTGAAAAGAGGGGTGCGGGAGGGGGAGGAAGATGATTAGGAGGTGTGGCCTTGCTGGAGAAGTGTGTCACTAGGGGTAAGCTATGAGGTCTCAAAAGCCCACAGCACATCCAGTGTTTCTCTCCTTCTGCCTGCAGATCAGGATGCAGTCTCCAACTACTTCTCCAGTGCCATGTCTGCCATGTTCCCCACCATAATGGACTAACCCTGAAACTGTGAGCAAACTCCAATTCAATGCTTTCTCCTCTAAGAGTTCCCATGCTCACAGTGACTAAGACAGGGGCAAACAAAGAAATGAAGACAAGCTATAATCAACTAGTCCCATGGACAGCTTCTCCATCCCCAGTGACTGTACAGCTGTGACTGACAGGATTATGATTCTGACACAAAGTCAAGTGTGAATTACTATTTGATTCAAAGCTGGTTGAACCCAGGAAAGTAGGGGATGAAGGTCTAAGAGGAGGCTGGCAGCCTGTCTGGGATGAGATGGGAGACAGGCTCTGTCAGAGAAGCTAGTGACAAGAGATCTGCAAGCAGAGGACATAGGTGGTGCACAGGCCCTGGGCAGATGGAGGCTGCCAACAGAGGGTCCAAATCCTGCAGAGTCAAGTGTCACTCTGACACACTGTGTCAAGTGTCACTCTGAGATGGGGCTGGGGCTCTGTGAGCTTGGGACTTTCATCCTTGTTTATTGTTTCTCCAGAGAATCAGCCTTCAGCATCATGTCCCCAGGGATTCACCTCATGTTGAACGGGGCCATCAGCCGCACCACATACTGCCGGTCCTTGGGTAGCTTGAGTTTTGGGATCTTCGATGGATCAAAGTCAGGTGGGTAGTATTTCTGTGGAGAAGAGGGTGCTGCTGTTTTCCGGTGCTCAGGTCCCATAAGGGCAGGAATGGGTCTGGGAACCATGTCAGGGGACACAGGGATCTATCTGCTCACGATTCAGCTTGCTGGAGCATTTCCAGACATGAGCTGTTTGAAGCACACTCATGAGAAGTTGGGACAGGGAGGAGGAGTACACAAACTTCCAAGACAAATCACACAGTGTGGTGGGTCACTTTCCTGAGCTGTGACATGCCTTCTCAGGGAAGGTTCTAGAGGCCCAGGGTTTGCAGTGGGGGTGGACGCCTGCTGCCTAGCGAATGATAAGCCTCTAGACACTCCTGAGGAAATGCAGGCCCATCATAAACCAGACCTTGTCAATGGTGGTCTAGCCTGCACTAGGGTACCACACAGGTTCTGGCCAGTAAATGTCCCTAGGGAGAACAGGCTCTGGTCTCTCTGTGTGCTTGGGAGGCTGGGGTGAGGCACACAGGGACACCCGCTCCGGGTTACATGCATGCCAATGTCCAAGCCCATCACCCAGCACCTGGGAATCTGTGACAATCCCCTTCCCCCAAAAAGTATAAAAAAGAAGCTATGTGGACCACCAACAAGGAGGCTCTGCTTTGACACCTACTGGCGACCATGCCCCCAGGAGAGGGAGCCTTGCTACTTCAGGCTGTAGGTGGGAATGTCATATCAGCACTGTGGAGGTTGAGGCAGAACTGTGAGTTTACAGTCAGCCTGGGCAGTGCACACAAACGTGGTGCACAGACAGACATAAAGGCAAAACATAAGATGAAAGTAAACTAATCCTTTAAAAAAATGAATAGAGTCCTGCGTAGGTGTACGCGCCTTTGGTCTCTGAGTTCGAGGCCATTCTGGGCTACACAGTGAAACCCTAACTCAAAACAAACGTTTAAAAAACAGATCCAGGAAATGGAGAGCAAAATTTTTCAAGCGTGGAGACTGAGTCACTCCAGAAGCCCCAACATGGTGTCGAAAACGCTGCAAAAATTTTGGATATTAATTCAACAAAAGCCGGGACGAACTGAGGCGACCAACAGCATTCCCTGACCTGGTGGAAGCCCACAAAAAAGTAGTCCCACCCCCAGAAAAGCGATTGGATAGTTCCCTTTGAAAAAGCCAATCGGAAAAAGTGACATAAGCTCCGCTTCCCTGGTGATGACTGGTTACTCACGACGCTTGGACAAAATAAAATAAAATAAAATAAATAAAATTAAAAATTAAAAATAAATAAATAAAAAAGCTAAGGACCACCCCTAAAAAAATGTGATTGGCAAGAGTTTGGGAAGCTCCCGCCCGACTGAAAGTCGCGCGTGCGTGCGTGCGTGCGTGCGTGGGGGGGGGGGCGAGAGGGCATTGCGAAAGGAAATGACCGGAAGGAAGCACGCCCCTCCTAGAGCCTCGCACATTTCACCCTCTGTAGCAACATCTAGACTCTGAGCACTTACGTTTAAAACTTTCCGTTCCGACATGTTCGCTTCCTGTTCAGCGAACAAGCGAAGAAGCTGTCCTCTTAGCCCTCGTGGAGTCCCTCCGACTCAGCGCCGCAGGGTCGCCACTTCCTCAGCCGTCTGACTGGTTGTTGATTACCCGCTTTACGGTCCTCATTGGCTGCAATCTTTGTCGATCCAGGCGTGAGTGCGCTTTCGTTCCCTTCCGAGCGCAGGTAGGGAAGCACTAAATAAAGGTTCCGGGATACGTGGATCTTGTGTGTGCTTATCTGTCGCACTGGAAGGATGGAGAAAGCTGCCTGGGACAATAACATTTTCTCTCGTACCGCTGCTCCATGGATGCAGTTTTTTTTTTTTTTTTTTTTTTTTTTTTTTTGTTTTTTTTTTGCGCCAGCGTCTTAATTGTGTGTCTCTGGCTGTCCTGTAACTCACCATGTAGCCCAGGGTGATCACAAACTTAAGGAGATCCTCCTGCTTCTGAGTTCTGGGATTAAATAATTAAAGGCCACTATGTCCCGTTCTGGTGTACCTTCTGCGTAAGTTCCTTCATTTCTGGTGCAGGGGATGGAACCCAGGGTCTTTGCAAATGCCAGGCAGGCACTGTACCACAGAACATCACCCCGCACTCTAATGCTGTGAGGCGGCCTCTCATTAAGATGCCCCGGCTGCCGGGAACTGACTGCAGCCAAGCTTGGCCTTAAATTTGAAACAGTCATACTGCAAGCCTCTTGAGTAGCTGGAATCAGTGACCTGCCTGTTTTGTTGTTGGTTTGTGTGTGTGTATTTCTTCTTTTAATGAGAGAGAAACTCACTAGGTAATCCAGGCTGGCCTTGAAAACTCAGTAATCCTCCTCTCTCTGCCTCCTAAGGGCTTGGCTTACAAATAAGAGACACTATGCCCAACTCTTTTTACTTTTTCTTTAAAAAATAGTATCTTTGGGCTGGTGAGATGGCTCAGCGGGTAAGAGCACTGGTTGCTCTTCCAGAAGTCCTGAGTTCAAATCCCAGCAACCACATGGTGGCTCACAACCATCCGTAATGAGATCGGACGCCCTCTTCTGGTGTGCCTGAAGATAGCATCAGTGTACTTATAATAAATAGATAATAAATCTTTAAAAAAATACTATCTTTGCTGTTGTATTTTTGAGACAGGGTTTCTCTCTGTAGCCCTGGCTGTCTTGGAACTCAGTCTGTAGACCAGGCTGGCCTCAAACTCACAAAGATTGGCCTGTGGCTGCCTCTAGTGTTGGGGATTAAAGACATGTACTACCTACCACTGCCAGGCTTAGTATTAGTTTTTACATTTGTTTATTTGTTATTCGTGCTTACAAAATATGACAAGCCGCAGCATTGAGTCCAGCCCCCATCGATGCCTCTGCTGCTCCTCCTTTTATTCTTTGGATCCTTTTGAAACCGGATCTCTAGGCTGGGCTTTAGCTTGCCACTCCTCCTCCCCCCTTGCTATCCTCATTTCAACAAGGGTGGATTTTGTCCTGTTTTGCTCTTACCTGGGGGAACAGGTGCTAAAGGTGTGTCCCCAACATTCTCCTACAGGTAGCTCCGGTCCCATTTCCTTTTGCAGGGCCTTGCACCCACTTACATGCTCCCCGACCCTTCCCCTTTATGCACTGTACCATGTGGAGTTCCTTCTCGAAGCTAGCACCATTCTGTGTCCTCCCACCCTTGATACACATTAACTTCTTTTTGTCATAAAGGCCTTGTTTGGGGGCTTGTGGAGATGACTCAGTTGGTGAAGCCCTGGAGGTATGAAGTCCTGAGGTGTGTTGTGTACACACAAACCCAGACAAACCCCAACACTCCGAGGACACGATGGACAAACAGGGATAAAGAGGAGCTTGGTGCTGGAGCACACAGGCTGTTCAAGCTGAGGACCCAGCCGCCACCCTGTGTACCTGTTACTCCTGCTTCAGGGTCTCTGGCGCCCTCCTCTGGCATCAGTGGGCACTGCACATATCCCCATACTTATATTTGAAAATAAAATTAAAATATTTAAAATTTTAAAAAACGGACAAAGAGGAGGAATCTTATTATTATTATTATTATTTTGGCTTTTCGAGACAGGGCTTCTCTGTGTAGCCCTGGCTGTCCTGGAACTCACTCTGTAGATCAGGCTGGCCTCGAACTCAGAAATCCACCTGCCTGTATTGGGTGGTAGTGCATTTCTAACACTTAGGAGGCAGAGGCAGGTGATAGAGGATCAAGGGTAGCCTGGTCTACAGAGCCAGTTCTAGGACAGCCAGGGCTACACAGAAAAACCCTATCTCAAAACAAAACAAAACAAAACAACCATGATGTTGTTTCTTATTTAATTAGTTTTTCTAATTAAATCACACTTAAAGTTCACAAAGCCCTGCACCGATGGAAGAAGAAAGATCATCCCTACGGGTTCGGAAATTGAGATCTGGAGAGGTCAAGTGCATTATCCAATGCTTCAGAGCAGCTCAGTACATGCAAAGTCAGGATTCGAACTCAGCCAGGGCACCTAGCCACCCTCTAGTAGACGACATAAGGGTCTGATATCAAGGACCCAGTTCCTCTTCAAGGCTTCTGGGGTGCCCTTTCTACTTGCCCAGGGAGGCTCCAGTCACTTGGTTTCCCATAATCTGTGAGGTCCTGGGCTGACACCTGGATGCAATACTTGGCATGGGGTTTCATGTTCCTGAGGGTGAAAGTCGTGGCTTCAATGGGTCCCACCTGTGGGGAGAAAGGGTGTCAGGCCATTGCAAGGAGGAGGTGGGAAGGACCACAATGCATTGGGGAGCTGAGGAGCTGGCTTGGTGGGTAAAGAGCTCGCAGTGAGTTCGAATTCCCAGCAAGCAGGTAAAGTCTACTGCTGAATCACATCAGTAATCTCTACGCTCCAACAGAGAGGCGATAGGCGGAGACAGAGATTACCCAGTGGGACTCAGTTTCACCCAGCATCCACCTCTGTGCTCCTCCTTCTTCCAGACCACGCTCCCTCCTGCTCGCCTCACCTGGCGGAAGTAAGAGGCTCCTTGGCGCCGGTAGCGGAGTCGGTACTTGAGAGAGAAGATGTCCGGGAAGGGCCAGGACGAAGGAGGATGCCAGAGCACCTGCAGGCGCTGTCCAGCTATGCGCAGGCGCACGCCTTCCGGAGGGTCGGGCTTGACTGGTGGGAGCAGGACCTGGGTCAGGGTCGGCTATACTGGTTCATCCATCACGCACTAATTCTTCATTTTTGACCCTTTTACGAGGGAGCGTTTTTTTTTTTTAGTTTTTCGAGACAGGGTTTCTCTGTATATCCCTGGCTGTCCTGGAACTCACTCTGTAGACCAGGCTGGCCTTGAACTCAGAAATCCGCCTGCCTCTGCCTCCCAAGTGCTGGGATTAAAGGCGTGCGCCACCACCGCCCGGCCATTTTTGACTCTCATTCATTCATACGTTCGCTTCCACCCTCAGACAGGTATTCATGTATTTGCTCTGTCCTTCCATTCATTCATACTCACACTTCATTCTTTCACGTATTCACTAATTCATTCCTTTACTGGGTTACTGACCAGCTCACGCATACTTTTATTTATTGTTTGATTCAAGAGCAGATTTGTTCCTGGATTCATTAACTCATTCATTTGCACTTATCATTATATACTCACTCATTCAGGGATCCGTTTCCACAGTCATTAGGCCATTCACTCATTCACTGTATCATTCGTGAAGTCACACATTCGCTCTCTAATTGAGTCATTCATTTGTTCATGCACTCACTCATGTCATCCATTCATTTACTCATGTCCTTTCTGTATTCATTATGTATTCATTATGTCAGTTATGCATTTATTCACTCATTCACTAAGTCATTCATTCATTCATTCACTAAGTCATTTGTGTTCATGCACTCAATTATGTCATTTATGCATTCAGTATGTCAGTTATGCATTCACTCATTCATTATTAAATCATTCACTCATTGACTTGATATCAGTCCTGCATGCATTCATTTATTCCTTCATTCGTCTATCTGCTCAAGGAAAAAGCATTTACTGAATCACTGTCATCACATCATAGAAGTCGCACAGGCAAAGGAAGGTTCGGAGTGCAAGTCTCCAGTGGGCCGAAGGGCTTTTCTGATAGGACAAGTCTCTGCTAGACGACATCCAGTGCATCTGCAGAGAGCGTTTTCATTACTCTATCTGCTTCTAGAACACGCCTTCATGACAACCCAGCCGTCTTCCTAGCCCTCTGTGGTCCTCAGCACTCACACATTTCCTGTCTCTAGATTCCTCTGTACCGCAGCCCACATTGTGTGGTTTGAGTCTGGGTGACTCACTGAGCATAGTTTCATCAAGGTCCTGCCCCAGGGGTTGGTGCCAGAGCCGTGTTCTTCTTCAGGGCTGAGTAATAAACATTGTGTGCCCATCTGTCCATAGGAGTGCACATGGCACTGACCTTTGGGGTGCTGTGAATAATGTTGCCAAGGATTTGTAGGGATGAACGTTTTTATTTCTATTGAGCAGAGACTTAGGTTTGCAGTTGTGAGAGCCTGTGGAGACTTCATGTTTAAAGCCTGAGGGCTGTGTAGCCTTTCACTCACCTGCGTCAGCTTTTTTTCTTGGCTTTCTTTTCTGAGACAGGTGCTCAAGAGTGACCCCAACTTGCCTTGAGTATGATCTGTAGATCAGAGTGGCCTACCTCTGGGATTAAAGACCTGTACACCACCTCTGGCTTTCATCCTCTCTAAACTGTGACTATTGCTTATGCTTAATGATAAACTTTTGGGGAGGAGCTGACACTAGAGCAGAGACCTAGGAGGGCCAACGAAGGAAGCAGTGCAAAGGCCCAGGGGCAGTGACAGGAAGCCTGTGAGGTGGGAGTGGAGCCAAAAGAAGGAAGCTGTAGGGACCTAGCAAGAGGCAGGCGGGGTGGGGTGGGGGAAAGGGAAGGGCCGTGGGATGGAGAAGGTGGAGGGGGTAGGGAGGACAGACACTCACTGATTCGCTCAGCCACAAAGGCTAGGAGGCTGCTGCTGGCACCTCCAGGGTGCACTGTAGTGACATTTAGCATGTAGGGTACTGTGGAGAACAGGTGCACGTGGGGGATGGTGCATCGGGAGGCCTGGGGGGTCCGTTGTAGGCAGGGCTGGCTCTGCTGCTGGGTGGCCATACCAAGCCTGCATGGGAAGCACCAGGGGGAGTCTTGAAAGGAACCCGGGTGCCCGGGGGCCCATCTCACCCACAGCTGACTGTGGGTACACTCAGCGGGTGACATGCTCAGGGGGACATGGGAGCTGTGGATTCTGAAGAACTCCCTAGAATACCCACACCCCACACTTGTTCTGTTTTTTTTTTAGAAGCAGGCTCCCACAGGGCCTAGGCTGCCTCCTACCCTGAGTGGATCAGGACATTGGAATCTCTTGATTCTCAGCCTCATCCTAAACCCTTTCCATTTTCTGACCTGTAAGTGGCAATGAAGGACATGGATCTGGTGGCATTGGGGGCCTGGAGAGGCGTCCAGGAGCAGTCCACGGCCACAGGGTACCGAGAAGCATGGCATTGCACTCTGGGCTGGCTCAGAGCCACTAGAGCTGGAGGGGACAAAGCAGGCATGTCTCTTGCAGTATTCTGTTATGCAAGGAAGAATGAGCTCCTACACCTACTACAAAACCCAAGGTTCTCAGCTCAATTTCTAGATGAGAAAACCCAGTTTTTTCTAATTCCCCTTCTCTCTTTTCTCCTTCTCCATCTCCTTCCTCCTCCTCTTCCTTCTTCTGGAGGGTCTCACATAACCTAGGCTGGTCTTGGACTTACTGTGTAACTGTGGATGACCCTGAACTCCTGAGCCTCTTGTCTTAGCCCCCTGAGTGCTTCATAGCAGGTGTGCCCACTAGGCTTACAGTTGTTGAGTCACAAGGATGAGGCTTTGGGTTTCTGAAAGTCCACTGTCTAGCTCCACAAATGTCTAAGTTCAAGGGTGTCTCTGCCTGGATAAGTGAGGTTTTGTGTCTTCATGCCTTAGTTTCCCCAGCCCTGTAGTAGAATGAGAACAGGTCCAATGGGTATAGGTGTGAGTTCCCACCTGATGGCAGATACGACCTCAAACTAGTTCCCTCCACCCAGGTGCCCCAGTCCCCACTGTGTTCACCTACCTGTCCCAGTGTTACCAGGGGAGCAGCTGGCCCACAGGGCAAGTGACAGGAAGAGCAGCTTGGACATGCTCTGTGGCTCTTTTCGTTGGATCCAAGTTAGTGACCCATCAGAGAAAGGGTGAAGGACTGGGGATCCGCACAGGGAACCTGGCCCTAAGTAAGGACCTGCTCAGTGTGGCTCAGTCATCCAGTGTATGAGGCAGAAGACAGTGATGGGGATGGGAACCCCAGCTGTGTCACCAGCTGCCCTGTGTGTGGGGAAAGGCCTTGAGGTGGGGGAGGGCCCCAAAAGGGAGAAGTTGCTCAGTGGGTCTCCTTCCTGCTGATGGCCAGCGGGGAAGCCCCAGGAAGTGGCCTGAGGCACAGGGAGAGGAGGGAACTGAGAGAAACAGAGACAGAGAAAGAGAGGAGGACACTGTTCTAGAAACTGGGTAGTGTCCCTCTCACCACTTACAATCTCCCCAAAACTGCATCAGTCCCCAGACAACAAGGAACAACTGCCACCTCCAGATAGTCCCCAACTCCAGGGACACTCTGAACTGTGCAAGACACCTATGCAGAATACCCAAGGAAACCCCCTTGGGGAGGCTGAAGTCTCTGGGAACTCCAGGTCTTGTGTCCCTTCAGCATGACAGAGCCCAGAACCCCTGGGGATTCAAGGGGTTTGCCCAGAAATGGGGAGAGGCATGTGTAGGGACCCTGCCAGGAAGGTGACAAAGAAAGTAAGGCCTGACAATTGCCATTTGTTATCCCAGCATGTGGGAGGCTGAGATAGGAGGATGCCTGTGAATTTAACTCCAGCCAGATACACAGGGAGACTTCCATCTCAAAATAAGAAAGAAAGAAAGAAAGGAAGGAAGGAAGGAAGAAAGAAAAGGCAATAGTAGATGAGGGTACAGGGCCTTGAGTTCAATTTGCACACACACACATACACACACACACACACACACACACACACACACACACATGCACGCACACACGAACACCACCAAAAGAAGAAAAAACCCGAAAAACCCCAAAATGGATCAAAGAATTGAAATGAAGAAGAATGAGAGAATGATCTGTGATTACTTATTCACTTTTTAGCACTGATAGTAAGAGAGCCCAAGGCCTCAGATACAACATGGCAGTCCCAGCCCCTTCCTGGGGGTTTAGAAGAAATAGGATTCACTCCCTGAGCCATAACTCCATCCCCTGGTTCCTTTAAACATTGCATTGCACTCATATTTATTAACATACCTATGTTTTGGGTCCAGAAGCTCAGACTATGTTTTTATCCTCTTTGCCCCATCTTTGCTCTTACCCAGTACTCCAGACTAGTTCCATTTTTCTTGTCAATGAGTTTATAC
>JADRCD010219934.1:19262-31142 GCA_019843815.1 Montemys delectorum
AATTAAAAATTGGCAGCTTGATCAGACTCCTTGACTTGCTGCTCTTTCTTTGCATTCCCTGTCCCGCTTTCTCTTCCAGGTGATTCCCCAGTCTCTGCTCAATCGCCCCATGAGAGCAGTGGGCCAATGTTCTTCATTGGGGTACTTCCTCTTTTAGGAGGAATAGGCTTTCTAAAGGACAGTAGTCTCTGGGATTGGGCTTCGAGTGTTAATACCCTCATCACACTTGTGTATTCTGTTTGGTTGAAACTGAATAGTCCCCTTATCATATAGTCACACCATCACCACCATTACAGACTCTATTCCTATATAATGATCAGTAAAATAGGAGCAGTTTTTTTTTTTTTTTTCTTTTTTTGGCAAGTCATTTTTCTAGTCTGATGGTTTATCTTCGTATTTTTGTCTTATTGGTTTGTGTTTTTCTACAAGTGTAACATTTGTTATTGTGCTAAGCTTCACCCACATGTTAACTCATAACTTTGGCAGGGGGTATAATTTTTTTACACCAGGATGTCATGCATGCATGACATTAATACTGATCTCCAGAATGAATGGCTTTTAGGTTTATAGCATTCTTTCTACTCTGTGTTTTTGTTGAGGCCTAGGCTTAGCCGTATACTGACCACTCAGGCACCAGTCTCAGATAAGGTGAAAATGTATTGAACGCTTGTTTCAGACTGAGGGATCAGGACCACAAGAAGTACTTGGGAGCCGAGTTGTGGTACTGTCTGTTCTCAGGGCAAGCAGGTTCAAAAGTTTATAAGGCAGGCACCGAAATGGTACAACACTTTTGGCTAACTAGACAAAATATTACCTGCTAACCTTTAAGCTGATTGGTCCTAGGTGAAGTAAGAGAGGAGATGGATAGGTAGTGTAGAGGGAATTTCAGAACAATGAGATAAAAGAGTGCGATGGTTTGTATATGCTCTGCCCAGGGAGTGGCACAATTAGAAGGTATGGCCCTGGTAGAGTAGGTATGGCCTGTTGGAGTAAGTGTGTCACTGTGGGTGTGGGCTTTAAGAGACCCTTATTCTAGCTGCCAAAAGCCAGTGTTCTGCCAGCAGCTTTCATATGAAGATGGAGAACTCTCAGCTCCCTGTGCAATGCCTGTCCAGACACTGCCGGGCTCCCACCTTGATGATAATAGACCAAACCTCTGAATCTGTAAGCCAGTCCCAATGAAATGTCCTTGTAAGAGTTGCCTTGGTCATGGTGTCTGTTCACAGCAATACAACCCTAAGGCCCAGAGCATAAGTAGTTCATAATTTTTTGGCTTATTAGTAACATGTTTCAATGTCAGCTAAAGTAATAACTCCTAAGAAGGATGAACTTAGTTTCACCTTATGCACAACACAGAAGCTACATACAAAATGGCTACAGTTATGTTAGACCACTTCAGTTTTTTTTTTTAACTTTTAAAATATGTGCAAAGAAATTAACCAGGATAGTGTGAACATATTTACTAGTTGTAGTTATATTTTAAAATTCTAAGAATTCTTAGTGTTCAAAACAATTAGTGTTCCTGTTTAAATCTTTTTTCTTTTTAAAAAAGATTTTATTTATGTCTGTGAGTAAACCATCGCTGTCCTCGGACACACCAGAGGAGGGCACCGGATTTCATTACAGATAGTTGTGAGCCACCATGTGGTTGGTGGGAAATGAATTCAGGACCTCTGGAAGTGTTTTTCTTTTCTTTTTTTTTTTAATTAGATTTTTCTTATTTACAATATCTCCTTTCCCATGTTCCCCTCAATAATAAAATAAAATAAAATAAAATAAGAAAAAAAATAAAAAAAACCTAAAATAAAACAATCCCCTGTTCCCTTCCCCTCCCCCTGCTCACCATCCCACCCCTCCGGCTTACTGGCCCTGGCATTCTCCTACACTGGGGCATAGAACTTTCACCGGGCCAAGGTCCTCTCCTCCCATTGATGCAATCTCCGTCCCTTTTGACCATGGCCATTCATAATCAAAAGTAAGAACTCCAGGTTTTCTGGGAGTACCTGAGGTCCAAGCTACAGTCCTCACACAGCACCAGGTGCAGATTCTCTAAAGAGACATTTCTTCAAAGTTTAGTCTCAAAACAATTTCCCAGCCTCTACTAATTGACCCAAAGATAACCAAGGCTTTGCTGAAGGATTTCATTCAGAGCCAGATATCTAGGCTTTACTATACATTCCGTTTAAAGCCATACATAAAGGCTTTTATACATACCACTACAGTGAGCAGATGCGGGACAAGCATGGGAGGGGCTCTAGAAAGAGTGTCCGGGATTTTCTACCCTAAAATTAAAATAGAGCTACTACCACCAATATTCTGAAATAAGTGGATCAGAAGGGAATACTGTGAGAGGATCCAGCTAGTTTGCTCAGTGAATAAAGGCGCTTGCAAGCAAGTCTGAGGGCCTGAGGTCTATACCCAAAAAAGTAGCTGTCGGGTTGTGGGCCCACATGTACTCTGCCGCTGGGCTTGGCTGCTTGGGGAGGCAGAACAAGGGGAGTTTGACTGTGCTTGTCTCAGAAGTGGGAAAGCCAGAGCTGGCTAGGGGGCTCCCCAGGCCTGTGATGAGGTAGGACCATGGTGTTCTCAGGCTATTGGACATCCAGGCACCTCTGGGAGTCGCAGAAGAGCAGGGAACCGAGTCGGGGGGCCTAGGAGCTGCATCTAGCCCGTGGGGCGGGGTTGGGGGAAGCTCCGAATAGTCACAGTTCGGAAAGTCCTTGGCTTGGTGGCAGTTGTGGCTGGGAGCTCAGAGAGGCCTTCTACAGGAGACTAGACTGTGGCTCTGCAGAAGGCTTCCCACAGCGGATCTCGATGAAAAGAGACAGTCCGTGATTCCAAACAGTTTATGTCATGGCAGAAAATGGATGCCTAAAACCATTCCCCGCTTCTCAGGGTGGGCCTGAGATCATACACCTTTTGCAGGGAGGAACGTCTGGAGAGGGAAGCTTATTGGCTATGCCCTCTGGACCTCTAGGGATCTCATTAGCATGGAGAACTCTGTTTTGAGCCTACATGACCACAGATCACATCCCTTTTTTGTGAGAAGCACGGCACGTGTTCCAAGACAGGAGTCTGGTGGGGAGCTGGGAGTCACCCAAGCCTTAAGTGTGTCCACCGAGTCTCCAGGTCTCAACCTGCTCTACCTTACCAAACTTCCTGGCATGGTTTTTACGTCCCACAGTAGACACTTCTCCAACTTGTTTTCTGACCTTCACACATGTTCTGTGGCATGTGTCTTCACACACATCTCAATGGCTCAAATTCATAATTTTAAAATAGGAAACTGAAAACAATATGAGAAATAAAAATCACCAAACAAGAACAACAAAACAGCAAAACAGATGGCTGTGTTAGTACAACCACTGACGAAAACAGAACTTTCTTCAACACACTGCCAGAATGACAATAGGAAGCAAAGCATTCAGGTCAACTTCCTACCAAGTGAGCAAGTTATCTCTGCACAGCTTCCTTAGGGTAACATGGGAACACATGAGCTCTTCATGAAAGAACTTATCTCCAGTGCTGGGGACAGCATACCATGACAGGGACTGCCCACAGCAGGTGGGGATGGAGACATCTCAGAAGCCCACAGCAGCTCCTTGTAGAAAAGGATGGCGTCTGGGACCCTGAGAAGCAGGAGATGCATCCCTTCAGGGGACCCGCTATCTGAAATAAGGGACTGCCTGCAGTAGGCCGGGATGGAAACATCTCAGTAGCTCACAGCAGCTCTTTGTAAACAAGTTGTTACCATTTCTCCTAACCTTAGCACCCCCAGACAACGGCTGTATAGATTTCATTTGTGCATGACTGCTTTTCAGTTGGCCTTGGTGTGCATAATTATTCTATTATATCTGATTTTCCTATTTCTTTCTCCTTCTGCTCTGGTGAATTCTGTGAAACTAGATGTTCTTTAATTAAAAATTGAGGCATAGGGGCACAGCACAGCACAGCACAGTCCCAATGGCCCAGGTACATGCTGTGTGCTCTCATCTTGGAAACAATGCAATAACTGCAAAATGGTAGTTCCAGATTAATGCTTGACTTGCAAAGAAAGTTTGAAGAAATTATTAGAAAATGAACTAGAGGGGCTGGTGAGATGGCTCTGCGGATAAGAGCACTGACTGCTTTTCCGAAGGTCATGAGTTCAAATCCCAGCAACCACATGGTGGCTCACAACCACCCATAATGAAATCTGATACCCTCTTCTGTGTACTCATTTATAATAATAAGTAAATCTTTAAAAAAAAAAAGAAAGTGAAATAGAGCCAACATTGGGACCCTGAGAAAGGAAAAAACTACTGAGGTTATGAAATAAGTTTTCACAACATTTGACAAATGTTTCTTGGATAAGCAAGTATAGAATACATAAAAGAATATATTAGTAAAACTAAGTCAAAACACTGGGAGTCTTAGGAGAGTCATTGTGTGCAATGTGCAGAAGCAGAAAGCTAGTGGAACTGTTGAGTTAAGGGTTAACTTGACTCTTTCTGGTAGGTTTGCAATTATTATTATTTTGGCCATAGGCCTGGGAATAGGGGAAGCGTGAAACTTTGGGGAGCAATTGTAATTCTTGAGTCTTTGTGGAATGTGATTATTCTTTTGAATTTGATTTGGCAATGATTATATAGGGTCTTTTTTTCTACTTGCTTTTGGACATCAATAAAAGACTTTAATCCTAGCACTTGGGAGGCAGAGGCAGGTGGATTTCTGAGTTTGAGGCCAGCCTGGTCTACAGAGTGAGTTCCAGGAGAACTGGGGCTATACAGAGAAATCCTGTCTCGAAAAATCTAAACAAACAAACAAACAAACAAACAAAGGACTGGGGCAAGAAAAAGGCAAGAGAGCAAGTGGAAAGTGAATGGAGAGAGAGTGAGGTGTGTACGAGGTGAGTGTAGACTGAGTGTAGAGAGTGTGGGAGAGTGAGAGGAGAATGCATGTGGTATGTGTGAGGTGTGTGTAAAGAGTGTGTATGCATGAAAGGGGAGGGTACAGAGGTGTGTAGGAGTGTGGGAATTCGGGAACAGAAAAGCACACAGGTGAAAAGCAGAGTGTATGCAATCTCAAGTTGTGAGCAAGCAAGAGAGAGAAAGAACAGAAAGAGAGAGCAACTTTGAGCCTTGAAATATTACCTGTCAGTTTTTACCCCCAAAGTAGTCTGTGTCTGTTTAATATGCGCCTTCCAGACATCCCTGCCTCCAGTTAAGAACTCCAATCCTGGGTCGAGACTGGACCCCAACACTCCAGGACACTTTCTTTTGGATTAAGCAACTAATTTTACCCTGAGTTGGCAAAAGAAAAAAAGCAAAAAAATATTTCTTAATAAAGTGGCTAATAACCTTTAATACAAGGTCTGTTCAATCACACCCTTAGCAGGATGCACCAGCGTCTATCTCTGCAGTATGGACTTTGCCTTAGGCCTGCACAGTTGCAGCTCACACAGCATCCAGACTGACAATGAGTCTGTCTTATGGCCATCAGCTCTTTACTGAACTCCTTTCTGACAAGAACCATTTAGTGTGGGTCCTTCTCCCATCTATGACCTCAAGAGAGGGCTGTTCACCGCACACCTGGAAAGTGACTCTACCACAGGCTAATGTGCTATCCTGTGACACATACACTTTGGGATGTCCACACAGGTCCCAGGTAAATGACAACTACCTATGGCCATTCTCCTATGATGGTGTTGTACAAATGTGGGACAGACAACAGAGGACTAGGCTGCATCTCTTCCATGTGACAAACCCTTCAGCAAGCATTCACCACCAGTGCATGCTCATCTTCATGCTGCACTGTCTACAGCCTCCATATCCCAGACTCTTAAATGCCAGGGCAGGCCACTTTTTCCTCCAATCAATGCAAGTGATCTTCTTGGTTGGCAGATAGAATGATACCTCACTCCTTTCCTGACTTTATGCTGTGCTCCTAGGCCTGCGTTCCCAGCACTTGAAGTACTGACTAAAGGAAGTTGGGAATGACTCACTGATGGACCACCCCTCACCTCGAAGGATCTGCAATCTTAGGAGGATGTACCTAAATTCAGGGGTTTACCTGGAGTGGAAATCTCTGGTTTCTTTGGGGACTTGATTGTGTCATGTGGTGTTTTTCTGGAAGCTGTCTTGTGAGAAGATGTTCTGCTGAGGCAGACACTTGAGAGGGCATGGATGTTTGGAAAGAGTGTAAGTAGAACCCAGCAGTGAATGGCAATCTTGCATTAGTTCACCTTATAATGCATCACTGGTCTTCCCTAACAACACTCTTGCATTGGTATGCCTTGCGATGCTTTGCTGGTCTTCTCTGATTATCGCTTGTTGTGTCTCTATAGAGAGAAATGTGCCAAAATACTTCTCATGGTATTCTGTCTGCTTTTTGCTTCTTCTTCAGACTCATGCCAATTTGATGGAGTCTCATGATTCCTTCTGGATTGAGCAGCTGCTACTGATTTGCATTTGGTATTTGCTGATTGGAAGGGACTGTCACTACTGATTTGGATTGGAATGCTGATATCCTGAAAAATCAAAAAAGATTGGAATCACACCAAAAAACTACTTCTAAATAGATTCATATCCCATGTCTTAGTTTGAGTTTTACTGCTGTGAACAGACACCGTGACCAAGGCAACTCTTATAAGGACAACATTTAATTGGGGCTGGCTTACAGGTTCAGAGGGTCAGTCCATTGTCATCAAGGTGGGGGCATGGCAGCATCCAGGCAGGCATGGTGCAGGAGGAGCTGAGAGTTCTACATCTTCATCTGAAGACTATTAGCAGAATACTCACTACCAGGCAGCTAGGACAGCAGTATTAAAGCACACACCCACAAGACCACACCGACTCCAACAAGGCCTCACCTACTCCAATAGTGCCAAGCATATACAAACCATCACATCCCCTGGTCCTGTTAACCATTTTTCTTCTCTACAGTTGGTCTGTAGGCTACAAGGGAATTTGAAACATTTAAGAATCCTTATTAAAGAACATTTTGAAAAATCTAAGCCTACAAGTGGTACCCAACATGACATAATAGGTAACTCTGCTTCTACTTCCTAATAGAAGGAAGTGCAGCTTTGGACTTGACCCCATGCCATGGACCAGATTCGTTGTGGGGACCTCGTTTTCCATGGGATGAGCATTCTGGTCAAGTGGGCAACAATTTGGCGAATGACAGACCGAGTCGACACAAGGGTGTGCTGAATCTGAATGTATTTCTTAAAAATGGCATGAGGTTTTTTTTTTTTTTTTTAAGATTTATTTTTATTTATTTTATGAGTACATTGTAGCTGTATAGATGGTCATGAGCCATCATGTGAGTGGCTGCTGTTGATCTCAGGACCTCTGCTGGCCCTGCTCGCTCCGGCCCTGCTCACTCCTGCATAATTCACTGTAGCTGTCTTTGGATGCATCAGAAGAGGGCGTCAGATCTCATTACAGGTGGTTGTGAGCCACCATGTGGTTGCTGGGATCCGAACTCAGGACCTTCGGAAGAGCAGTCAGTGCTCTTACCCGCTGAGCCATCTCGCCAGCCCGGCATGAGGTTTTTACAGTCATTGCAAAAGAGAAAGATGAAATCTAGCGCTCAGCAGTTGAGGTACCTCTGCGGCCACCTGAAACACATGAAGATAACAAAGTCCCTTAAGGAGAATATAAATAACTCACTGAAACAAATATAGGAAAGCACAAACAAACAGGTAAAGTAATTGAACAAAAGTTGTCCAAGACCTAAAAGTAGAAGTAGAAACAATAAAGAAAAGACAAAGGGAGGCTACCCCTAAAATGAAAAACCTAGGAAAGAGGCCTGGAATTACAGATGTAAGCATCGCCAACAGAATACAAGAGATAAAAGAGAGAATCTCAAGTGTAGAAGATACCTTAGAATATATTAACACAACTGTCAAATAAAATTCAAAACATAAAATCTACTACCCAAAACATCCAGGACATCCAGGACACTATGGAAAGACTAAACCTAAGGATAATAGAAATAGAGGAGAGCGAAGACCTCCAGCTCAAAGGACCCGAAAACATCTTCAACAAAACCATAGAAGTAAACTTCCCCAACCTAAAGAACAAGATGGCCAGAAATGTACAAGAAGCCTATAGAGCAACAAATAGATTGGATCAGAAAACAAAATCCTCTTGTCACATAATAATCAAAGCCCTAAATGCACAAAACAAAGAAAGAATATTAAAAGCGGAAAGGGAAAAAGGCCAAGTAACATACAAATGTAGTCCTATCAGAATTACACAAGAATTCTCAACAGTGACTATGAAAGTCAGAAGAGCCTGGTCAGAGGTCATGCAAGACCTAAGGGAATCCAAATGCCAGCCCAGGCTACTATACCCAGCAAAACTCTAAATCATCATACATGGAGAAACCAAAATATTCCATGACAAAACCAAACTTAAACAATTATCTATTGGGCTGTAGAGATGGCTCAGTGGTTAAGAGCACTGACTACTCTTTCAAAGGTCCTGTGTTCAAATCCCAGCAACCACATGGTGGCTCACAACCATCTGTAACAAGATCTGATGCCCTCTTCTGGAGTGTCCAAAGACAGCTACAGTGTACTCACATATGATAAATCTTAAAAAAAAAAACCCAATTATCTATCAACCAGTCGAGCCCTATAGAGGATTCTAGAAGGAAAACCCCAACGCAACCAGGGTATCTACACCCAAGAAAAAACAGTAGATTAACCATGTCACCACAAACCCAAAAGGAGAGAATTGAACACACCACCTCCAACAATAAACATAAGAGGAACTAAGAATCATCTGTCTTGAATAGCTCTCAACATCAACAGATTCAAGTCAATAAAATGATATGAACTAACAGAAGGGATACACAAGCAGAACTCAGCATTATGCTGCACGCAAGAAACACACCTCAATGATGGAGATAGACACTACCTTAGAGTAAAAGGCTGGAAAAAAGTCTTCCAAGTGAATGGTGCCAAGAAACAAGCAGGAGTTGCCATCCCAACATGAAGTCTCAGTTGCCACAGACCACCCCAGTCGGCTGGGGGTCCTGGGAATGAGGGTGCTCGAAGCTAGGTGGGGAAGGATTCGGTGGTGACAAACAGAAAGAGGCACAGAGGCAATTTGAATCTGAGTGTATTCTGCAGCTCTCAAGCAGGGGTTAAAACATTAAAAGAACAAATATCACAACTCTTAGAAGATGTGTTCAAGGAAGCAATCACAAATACCATCATTATCATTTGGCACAGTAAAGCACAAAAAATCAAGCAAACATTACAACTCTGAAAAGTATTGAGTGAATCACAAACAGAACAGGTGACATCATGATTAATAGAAACCATCCAAGTGTTACAACTCTGAAAGGATATATTCATCCAAGGCTAGTGGCATATTTCCAAGAGCAGGTAAATAAATCTTTATGGTCAATTATTGTTTAACATCTAATGGCTGTTTTTTTAAAATAAATCTTCAATGCATACATTTAAACTATCTTAATTCTTATTATTTAAAGCTTTCTTTACCATATACCAAAGCCCACCTCTGATGACACGTGTAGCCATATGAAATTTTATTGTTGGGAAAGTTTTTATCTGTCATAACACTATTATATAATTTCATAAATGATTTATAAAGTAAAGCCTTGGTTTCCCCAGAGATAAGGTCATGTTCGTGACCCCATCTCAAGGGATGGTTTCTTATCAATTATTCTTACTTAAGATCTTGGCCTAGGCTACCAGGAACATGTAAATAAGAAAAGGAATAAGAGAAAACAAAACAGATAGATTGCGATGAGAACTACGGCTCAATATTTTCCTCTGGCCAAGAGTTCCAAAACCGGCTCCAGGGATCTCCTTTTGAAGTCTACTGCCTCAGTCTGTGGAACTTGTCACACAGATTCTACTGGGGTTGGTGTGGCACTCAATTGTGAATATCTATTATCCAAATGCAAGGGAACCCACATTCATAAAAGAAACTTTTATAAAGCTCAAAACACATATTGAACCTCATACAATAATAGTGGGATGTCGGGAGCCGTTCGCCATTACAAGATGGCGCTGGTTCCCTGCTTCCTGGTTCTTCACGGATGTCACATCTGGAGGTGCGCATGCGCATGCTACATGCTAATTAAGCATTGTGTTATGAGCCAATGAGGTGTCTGCACGTCATCCAAGATGCTATTTAAGCAGCAGGTTTTGAGGGCTCGGGGTCCTTCCTTTCCACTCTCTCTCTCTATCTCTTACCTTCACTTCGAGCTGAATAATAAATTGCTGTCAGAAGAATCCTGTTTGTGGCGTACTCCTTATTGGCAAAGGTTGCGCGCCGCAGGTGGTGCCGAAACCCGGGAACGAAGCCGAACGTCTCGGGGACTTCTGAACCACTTCGAAGGACCCTGTTAGCTTGACAGAGGATTCAGAACTGACAGCGTGTGAAGTCCGGACGCTTTTCTGTAAGGTATGGTGGATCCTGTCTTTCTCGCTCTCGCTATTCCAGTGTGGGCGGTACTTGTTCTTGTCTGTTGTCTATGCTTAAATTGCCCCCAACAAGGGGAAGAGTGTACTGTCCCTCCATGTAGCCTTGAACTGTAAGTCACGGGTAGATAACTGTGCTAGTTCGCCCTGTCCTGTAGATAAAGGATCATGGGCAATCAACAGATGAAACTGCTTCTTTCGGCAATGCGGGCGTTGCTGAAAGAGCGCGGTCTAAAGGTTCCTGAGGGGGTACTATGTAGCTTTCTAAAGGAAGTAGATCGAGTGGCTCCGTGGTTTGTCTCCACTGGATCTCTGTCCAACGGTTCATGGGGCAAGCTTAGAGGGGACCTACTCCATGAGAAGGAAAGAGGAAAACTAAAACCAGGTACGTGGCCCCTGTATAAAATGATTAGAGCGTGCATAGACGATATTAAGTGCCAAGACAAAGTAAAAGAAGGTCAAAAGGTTTTAGCAGAGCACCAGGATAGCCTATCAGAAGCAGAAAAGGAGACAGATAATACAAAAGGAAAAAATAAAAGGGAAAGGCCTAAAAGAAAGAAAGAAAAGGGGGAAGACAAAAAGGAGAAATTTATACAAGGAGAGGATGATAAACAGGGAACACTTGAGAAGAAGTTGTACCCAGCATTAACAGAATTTCAAAGCTTAAGAGTCAATGATTCGTCTTCAGAAGAAGAAGATGATGTGTTAGACTCCGAGGAACAGGCGGAGTTAGATGAGGAGGCAGCCAAATATGAGTCAGAAAATTATGGGCCAAACCCGCCTTATGCGCCTGGGTACATCCCATCGGCCCCGTCTTTGGGGGAGGCGGATAATATTAGACAGAAAAGGACAATAGAAAATCAGGAAGGCACAGTGTCTACCTCCCTTATCACACCAAAAGAAAGAAGGAGGATTAGGGTAGCTTTCCCAGTCTGGGAGGATGCCAATCAAGCTAGACAATACTCGCCTTTAGACTTAAAACAATTGAAAGCCTTGGCAGAGGCAGTACAGACTTACGGAATCAATGCCTCTTTTACTCAAGCACTGATAGACAGATTAATGCTCAGCACTATGACACCGGATGACTGGTATAATACAGTAAAGGCCTGTCTGACCATGGGACAATATCTAGATTGGAAGTCCATTTTTCAAGAGCTCTGTGCCTCACAAGCGAGACAGAATGTAGCTCAAGGACACCCGCAGTGGACTTTCGATATGCTTACTGGTCAAGGACAATGGACCGCTAATCAAGTAGCCTTCCCTGTAGAAGTTTATGAACAAATTAACAGAGCAGCTGTAAAAGCCTGGAAAAGTCTGCCTAACAAAGGACAAGTTACAGGAAATTTAACTAAGATTATTCAAGGAAACAATGAACCATTTTCAGATTTTGTGGCTAGGATGATGGAAGCAGCTGGGAGAATTTTTGGAGATCC